>JWHW01029426.1:134407-146335 GCA_000931545.1 Papilio glaucus | reverse complement strand
CCGCGAACCTTCCCTCTTCTCTTACTATAACATTCTTTTTCTTTCTGCTTTATCAATAATGGCGTGATGTTGCCTATAACCATTCGTAATAATTGAGCTGTTATAGTCAAAAATATTTTTTTTAAATTCGATCAGTCCTGAGGATAATTCGTTCAAACAAACCCTTTAGTTTTGTTATATTAAGCACATAAATATAGCTTTTAGCTTATTTACCATTGCATTGTATACAAGCTGAGCCCCGCCGTTGCATCGGCCATACAGTTTAATTTAACTGTAAAATCCAGCCTACGTTGAACCCTGTTTAATATAATTGATCATACAGATCTGAGGTCAACTTACATTGGTTATTAATTTAGAAAATTCTTAATAACAGAAATCCCTGTGCGAAATTTCAAGGTCCAGTAGTTTGAACTGTACTTTTATATATATAGTTACAGTTAGTTTATACTTTTATATATATAAATGTCTATTTAATATTGAAATACTGATTTATGGTAAATTAGTAGGAAAATACAAAAACCATATTCAACGCAAGGAAGCAGGAAGGAAAATTTGAAACAATGATTTTATTGGGCCAAAGAATATTTTCTCTTTTATGTCGTTGCTTTAATAAAAATATTTGTATTTCGGGAATCGACTTCCTGTTTTGCTAGCATTAGGAGCGACGTTCTCAAATATGAATTTATATTACGGTAATGTGAAATAATATCGTCACTAATATCTATACATATAATAAAAATGTAACTGATCGTTGTCTGTACATGGAAGATATTTGAGAAAAACTATTATTAGAGGCCTTAATCAACGCAATAAAACCCAAAGCAATGATTATTAGAATTTTTGTCTATTTGTCTGTGCGTTTGTTACCGCTAATCTCAGAAACGGCTTAACCGATTTGGATGCGGTTTTCACTAATGTATTGTGGTAAGCTTCACTTAACATTTAGTGTTTATTTTATCTCAATCGGTTTATAAATAAAAAAGTTATATCAATTTGAAGAACCATATTAAACATCTTTTCGATAAAAATGCTATAAAATAGAGTACTATTATATAGATTACTATTAAGTACGTAATATCATTTGGTTTAAGTATACTTGCAGGGCGGGTGAAACCGCGGGGCACAGCTAGTGACTAAATAATTTACCTATAACTCCAACAGTAAAGTCAAACAAAACTCTCTTCAACAAACGGCTCACGAAGTTTGTTTTCTTTAAACAGCTAGTTTGTTCTCTATTAACATCGCGGAGTAATGGTTGGCTGTGTGATTCATGCTCGTCGCTAATTGGCTAAGCAGCGTATAGTAATAACAGCATTATTGGTGCGTGAATTGATCACGTGTGACAATCTGATGGACTGCGACAGTTGTCAAAGAGTACTCCGCACTTGCACATCTATCAGCTATAATGAAAGAATTAAAATTGCGCGGTACAGTTATCGCTATAGAACTTTGGACCGATAAGAATGCTGCTGTATTTTATTTGCATTCATTTAAGATATTTTCCTTGAAATCAAATTACAAACCATCGAGGAAAAGAAATAACGTATGCGAGCGAAGCAACTGCTAGTTGACTCTTAATTGAAATGTAAACTGCGTATCACTCAGGAGACCTTCTCTCCGATAGGGAGAGACCATAATCCAACACGCTGGCCCAGTGCGGGTTGGTGGATGTCACATGTCAATTTGGTGGTTCTAGGACATGCCGGTTTCCTCGCGTTGTTTTCCTTCACCGTTTTTAGAGCAGTGGTGATGAAATAAATTACACAACATGAAGCGCCTGCCAGGGCTCAAACCCGCGACCTTAAGGTACGTAAGTTGGGGTGTAAATCCCTGAGCCACCATTGCTCCAATTTCTTATGTATTAAAATGTTTATGTATATAAAGTTATATATTACCGAGCAGTCTATGGTTTATATTTAACCGAGTGAATAACAAATAACAAGTCGCAGTACTTCGTTCCGTCTTACTGGAACTTATTGTGAGGACTTTGTGCATTAGTTCAGACGCAAGTAGCTTTTATAAGTTTCGTTGTATCCCATACGAAGTTTGTTTTGTTCGCAAACTAACGCAATATCATCGAATTAAATTTTAAAACTATTTCTGAGTAAGTTACTGATAAGTTTAGTAATGTCACCCTTTGAGGTAACAATATGACGAGCGGAACATAGCTGAAATAGTATACGAACTTTAACTTAGATTTAATGTAAGTTAGATTTCTTCATACACCGACACAATATCGAAAGACGGAAGGAATGTGGTTTTGTATATAGGATACCTTGTAACTAAATCAAAAGTTTAAATTGAACAATATAGGGCTAGAGGTCAGTCTTTCAAAGGTCCGTAAAAATAACGTCTGTTGCACGACTGTGCCGGCTCGACAGGTGAAATACCACGACCTCACAGAAGACAGGCATGAAGTGGAAGTACTCTGCGTTTCGTCTAATGAGTGAACTCCCAGAGGCCTAATTCTACTCCTCTTTCCCTTCCCATCCATTTCAAATAATAAAGGATGTGTTTAGGAAGATTTGGCGAGGGGGATGGATAGAAAAAGGAAATCTTTTTTATGTTTATCTCTCCTCCTCTGTCTGTTAGAGGTAGGCAACGCAACTGCAACTCATTAGTTGTATCAGATGCCTATGGGTGTCGATCATGTAATATCAGGTTATAGGACGTAGAGAGCACAGTAAGATGGTCATTTTCCATTTTATTGTGTGTTAATACTTGCTGCTATAAATATTACGTTTAGTACAGACAAGCACTTTTGAATTTTCTAGGAAATATACATTATTTATTCCAAGTTAGTAAACAAGGGTTCATATTTAATCTATAATGATTTAAATCCAATTATTTTATTGAACTAGCTGTTGCCCGCGACTTCGTCCGCGTGGAATCAAATAAAACATATTAATCACTTCGCAAAATAAAAGTTTATAATAGTATTTTCTTTATATTATTTGTTTTTACCGTACAAAATAAAACGTAAAACATGAGTATCAAAGTTATATTATGATAAGCCCTAAGTCCCATCCAAATCAGTTCAGTCGTTTCGGAGATTACCCGGAATAACCGGACAGACAGACGGACAAAAATTATAAAAATTGTATTTTTGTTATAAGTCCCGTATATACATTATTTGTACTGGGTATGGGAATTTAATTTTGATATTACCTACAGACACTTCAATTTTTTTTATCTGTATAGATATAGATAATAATAATAATAATACCTGGGACATTATTCACACACGGCCATCTGATCCCATATAAGCAGAGCTTGTACTACGGAAACCAGATACTTAAATAGATAATTAACACCCAGTCTCAAGACAAACAGACATCTTCGCGCACAGAAAAGTATTTCCTGGATGGGAGTCGAACCCACGACCTGTGGCGCGAAGAGTTAGTACCACGCGAACAGGCCCGTCGTGTTAGGTCAGGTCGGGAATAAAACTGGTAAGTATACCACTAATATAAGTGATGCAGTTAAGTTATTTATTTACTTATAACATGAACAACTTAACATCTCTATTAACAAAGACAATAACTTGTACCAAAGTTCACACACCAGCTTATGATTTCGACAAATAGGAACTTAGTTTGTGTAATTTCGTGACCTCGTAAGGCTTCCCAGTAAGTTCCAGTCGACCGTGAAACTGTCGGATCAAGTTTGGTATAAACTTTAACAATGCTGTATATATCTTTAAAGGAATATAATAATTAATAGGTCAGTGAAAAATTTAATTGAGTATAGCTCAGGAACTAAGCTTCGTATCTATGTTTGCTGATAGAAGTGAAAACTCAAAAAAGATGGGAAGGCGCGACAATAGTTCAAAAATAAATAAATTATCAACAAAAATAAACCCTATTATCTTAACATTAAAATTCAAAATTAATTACAAGAAAAATAAGTTCGTCAAAAGTGTTCCAAATTGAAACAGTAAACAAATAAAATGTAGCAAAAGGTTACCAGCTTATGCAAAGTAAGATCATCGCAGTACTGGCCTTCTAGTTTGCACTGTAACGCATTACATCTTAATGAAGACCTCCCCCCCCCTGAATAGGTATTGTAGTATCCTTACGTTGTTAATGCATGATCTTTTCTAGCGGGGGTTTCAAAATACCACGTTTGGTTACAGGGTTACATTTTTCATCGCAGCAATATCTTCAAGGGAAATCTTTGTCGAGCTTATTCAAATAAGGCACGCATCGTTTAGCGCTTTCAAAAATGACGTCGTATTAATGAACGCAGCCAAATTATTATTTTTTAACTTTATGTTTGCAAAAAATGATTTAAACCAATGTTTATGAATTACTACTTGAAAACTAGAGGGTAAATAGACACCGAAGGGGATAGGGGGGTAAATTGTAATAAATTGGTCACGTATGTGTACGTTTCCTAAGTGATAGGGTTACCATATCTAATATTTTAAATTTACCAACTTTATGCAACGTATCAATTAAATCATAGTATAATAAAAACTATGAGAACAAACTAAAATGAATTTAATTAAAACATCCTGTATATAATCTGCTGGTCTATCGTCGTAGTAGATTAGCGATCAATCATTGCCTTGAAACATTTCGTCGTTGATATTCTCAAGATTAAAACTTTGTAGTAACTAGAAGGCATTAATTATACGTCCGTTTGAGACGATTCATCGAGTTGCAAGTTGAACAGTGCATCAATCCTCGTCTGCTGTGTGCTGACTGCTTGGAAATATTCAGCGGAAGGTTTAACTTTGTCGTTGATGATATAATATTCTATAGTTTATGTGGTCGTTGTTAAGATAATTAATGGCGTCTTGGAGGTAATAATACGTTGTAGAGAGTAATATTTATACTAGTTATTACCTTCAGCATCGCTTGCGTCTTTGTCTTTAAATTTTGTTTGTACTGAAGCTTCTTATTGGACGGTGTGAATTGGATTATTTGAAAACAGTGTGACGATTATATACTTTAAGTGTATTAATATTTTTCTGTGCCTCTTTCGTACTTTCCTATAATTTTCCAGGATAAAATTAGCCTATGTACTATTCCAAAATATAATCTAATCTATCCCTGGGCTAAATTTCATCCAGATCTGTTCAGCCTTTTTTAAGTGAAAGAGCAACAATCATCCCACATACAAAGTTTCACATTTATATTTAAACTAGCTGTGCCCGCGACTCCGTCCGCGTGGAAAAGTGACATAGGGCAGTATTTTTAATTTTTTTAGCCCAACCCTTTTTTCGCATTAAAAAGTAGCCTATATCCTTCCTCAGGGTCTAAACTACGTCTGTACCAAATTTCATTTAAATTGGTTTATTACTTTAGGCGTGAAAGCGTAGCAAACAGACAGAGTTACTTTCGCATCTTAACTTCCAGTTCTTTTAATATTTGTTTCATTTCCATCAGTAATATTTGTATATTTAGAATTTGAACAGAATATGCAAGTTAGCAGTTGCCGCGTACTTGCGAAGTATCAGAGCCGACCGGTCTCGCCCGCTTGAACATCGTAAACTTGTACAGCCATATTTCACTCAAAAGCTAAATTGTATTAGCAAAATTTGATTTATATATTTTCATTTATTTATATAAAAGTTCTCCGGCATATAATATTCGTAATATTGACAACAATTCTGATGCAAATGACAATAAAAATGATTGGTATTGCCATCATGGAATCGAATAAAACATATTAATTACTTCTCAGAATAATTTGGATATTTTTTCACAATTTCGAAGTTTCTTAACTTTTTGAGCGGAACCCAAATTATTTTGCTTAAATTAAATTAGCCTATTTGAAGCCTTGCGATATTACCTATCTCCAGTAAAAGACCCATCCAAATTGGTTCAGTCGTTTCCGAGATTACCCGGAATAACCGGACAGACAAAAATTTAAAAAATTTCATTTTCGTTATAAGTACCGTATATACATCATGTGTATTGAGTCTGGAAATTTTATTTTAATATTACATACAGACACTACTATTTTATTTATCTGTATAGATAATTTAAAAGAGAAACCGCTTTGGGCGATAATTGTTCTATGCGTTAGCAATGTGCTTATTTGAATTTGGAACAACTTCGATAAACTTTATTTCATTTATTTTTCTTGTATTCAATTTTGAATTGTAGTGTTAAGACACAAAGGTTTATTTTTTTTCATTATTAATTTATTTTTGTACCATTTTCGCGCCTTTTTAAATTTTAACTTCTGTCGACAGTTCTGCCTGTGTTTTTTTTAAAGAAAAATAAAGATGCAAACGATTTGTATCTACAATTCTGACTTTTTTAGAGGATTGAGGTTTTGGCCACTTAAAAATACTAATTTAATGTATGATTGTACGTAAAACTTTTTATTGGTATAAAATCAATCAAAAATTATAGCACAATATGATAATATTTAGTAAATCTGAATGTCTGTTAATGCAATCAAATTATAACATCAAAACGCAATCAATTCAAAACTTTCGACCGCAACACGAACGCAACGCAAATGACTCGATCCAATAAATTAACAGACTCCATTCAAAACTAGTTTGAACCGGATCCGTGCAGTTTTTAGTGAACTAATTACTAACGCCCGCCATTTTCATACTATCCGTCACTGTCACTACCTCGACGCTAACTGCGAAAGTATTTAATGAAGTAATGAATGAATTAACTATTATCAAGTGGAACATTTATTATTAAGATGATAGTGTTTTTACAAATAGTATAGTGGCATACTGCCTTAATCACGGTACATTCTTGTAATACACATCAATTGATCTAGTTGCAATAGACAGGGCTTGTGTAGAGCTTGTGTTTGTGTGAGGCTTGTGTAGAACAGTGGTAGAGCCTGCAACAATATCTGTTGCACGAATGGGCAGCTCGACCGGTGAAATAGAATTATTCTGAGTGAAGTAGAATCATTCTGGATGTTTAAGGAGGCCTAATTTAAGTCCTCTTCCCCTTCTCAGCTTTTTCTTATAAGGAAATGGTTTCCTATCTTCTGTTAATCCTCTGTCTATTAAAGATAGGCAACGCATCTGCAACTCATTAACTTGTTGCGGATGCCTATAGGTAGCGGTCGCTTCGCGTCGGTTGAGGATGTCTACTGTACAAGTACTCAGGGAACTGAATTTTGTGGTGGGATCCCTATGGAGTAAGGAGGTTAGGTTAGGCTAAGAAGTTTTGTGTCGATAGTAATGATGATGATGGATCTTAAATAACAAGCTTATCAAAGGAAGAGTGAAAAGGATTCAAGCCTTCTTGACGTCGATATAGCAGACGAAAACTAAAATTGTTATTTTCTACAAACCAAATCTAGAAATCAATTGTATCAAAGTTTTTCATTTCATTAATGAACTTAATAAAAAAGCCAAGCATTCAGTTAAAGTCAAATCAAATTATACGACTTCTCTACTCGGAGCTCGAAAGTTATGAAAGACAAAGTGCAACGAGATCGCTACCTCCGTAAAGTTTGATCAAAGTTCACTCTGCGTCGACAGACGGAGGAATTTTATGTAATTTATGACGTCACTCGTCAACCCTACCATCAGACAGTGTCTGATGGTAGGGTTGACGAGTGACGTCATTCGTTGATTTTATAACAATCGTGAAATTGGAGAAATTCAATCTTACACGAGTTTACTTTTTAACAGTTTTACGTTTTAACAGTGTTAGAGGCCGAAACACGCTCGACCGGTGAAATACAACCTCACAGACAACAGGTGTCAAGTAGAATTATTCTGCACTAGCTGTGCCCTGCTGTTTCACTCGCTAATTTAATTTAACCGACGATTTTCCGACCTAAGCTGAAGCTTATTATGGTTGACCTAAATAGCTTGCATATGGCTGAATATTTTGGACAATTCACACAATATCGTTATAAATTATAGTCTATATTTTATTCTGATGTATAAGCTATATTATTGTAAAGTTTCATTAAAATACATTCAGTAGTTTTTGTGTGAAAGAGGAACAAACATCCATACATACTAACTTTCGCATTTATAATAGTAGTAGTATTACGTCTGATGAGTGAGGTGCCAGAGGCCCAAATACAGTTCTCTTGGAAAAGGATTTGACGGGCAAGGGTGTGGATAGAAGGAAGTTTACTTTTTCCTGTCTATTCTCTCCTATGTCCGTTAAAGGTAGGCAACCCATCTGCAACTCATTTGTGTTGCAGATGCTTATGGGTACCGATAAATTCATATCAGATGAACGGCTTACTCTCTTGCGAGGTTGTCGACTCTAGGTTACTATTACTAATGAAATATATCCAACTTAATATGAGTTGTATACAAAATGATCTACAAACGATCATTACAGTAATGTGTAAGTTGTGACGTCATTACTATCCCATCCG
This sequence comes from Papilio glaucus, assembly GCA_000931545.1. Lineage (NCBI taxonomy): Eukaryota > Metazoa > Arthropoda > Insecta > Lepidoptera > Papilionidae > Papilio > Papilio glaucus. The sequence goes on along the minus strand of JWHW01029426.1, from coordinate 138,001 downwards.
TGCAACAACTATTGCCGGCTTCGCCATTGTTCTGATAGTTTCAAAACGTACTACTTATTTACTGATATAATTTACAATATTATAAAAATATAACAATACAATGGCAAATGACCGTGTGATTGGAAATTTGGCGGGCCAATGATTCAAATTGGCGTGTCGCGCGCAAAAATTGGCGCGAGAAACGCGACGCAAAAATCGGCACGTGTAGTGTGCTCCGCCAATCGGAGGCCTCGACGCAACATGACGTATATCTCTTCTGATTGGTCCATATTCATGAGTAGATGAATACAATGCGCATGCGTAAACACTGATCATAGGTATGAAAGTACTCATAAAACTTTTTAATCTATCCTAAATACAGGATTTCAAAACAAACAAAAAAATTCCGATAGAAGTATTAAGAATCTAGGGCTCACCAAACGCAAGCTAGATCTCCTAAGTCGACGCTGAACAAAGTTATCAAAGATAACAGTAAGGCAATTTCGAAATCATACAGTTGAGTGCACAGTAACTTTGACGCGGCCGGTCTAGGCGGGGATTGGTCAGCTACAGAGAACTTTAGCGAACTTATAGAGATGCCTCAGATTAATTTGACTCGCTGTCTGTAGACGATGTAACTCTGTGGTTTGATGCATTCAATTGTAAAGCTTGTAGGATTTCAAATTAGAAAATGGATTACTAAAATCTGATGGGGCTGAAGTCTTAAAATGGCGGCCACGTACAAATCGACGGAGCTTATGGTCTGGTCATGGTTGCTGGAGGTCTCTGTGTTTATTCACTTTGTGGTGGTCAATGGGGGAGGCCCAGCAGTGGACGACTTTTGGCTGAAGAGAGAAAGAAAATGATTTTGTTTATTTCATAATTTGTTTTATTTATTTTTATAATATTGTTTATCAACAAAATTATGTAAGTTAGATTCATAGCATAAATATACATAGCTTACGTGTAATTTCAATTACAGATAAACAACAGCGTTCCTAATATAAGGGTAATAAATAATATAACAAATCAGCCTTTTCTAGAATGTTCCACACTGCAGGGACACAGGCCTCCTCTCCGAGAGAAGGAAGTGGCCATAGCCACCACGCTGGCCCAGTTCATGTTGGTGGATGTCACATGTCTTCGAATTTTATTGGTTCTAAGACATGCCGGTTTCCTCACGATGTTTTCCTTCACCGTTTTTGGAACAGTGGTGATGAAATAAATTAACATAAATTTAAGCGACCTCCACAGTATGTAAGTCGGGGTCTATACCACTGAGCCACCACTGCTCCGAATATAAGGGTGCGTAAAAAATATTAAAATTTACAATCAAAGAAGTATAAAAATTGTAATATGTTAACTAAAGAAAATGGTGCAATAAAACAATAATACCGTTTTCTGGAGATACTTGTCTACTTGCATGAACGCGATAAACTCACAAACAACTCAATGGATATTCATGTAGTTAACAACAATCGTTATTTCTTTTTCTTACAACCTTCATAATAAGCAGATTTCAATGCTCAATTCACTATATGAAGCACTGTAATTGCATGAGAATCGTACTGTTCGGAATAAAATTATAAGAAACACGTCCACTTATGAAAACTGACTGCGTTCAGTGCTAATTACAAAAGAAGATGAACACATGGTTTTATATTGATTTAATTAAGTCTTTTGAGGTGCCTGAGGCCTTTTTTAGTCCACTGCCCCTTGCCATCCTTTGATAATAAAGAAAGGATGGGAAGAGGAAGATTTAACGGTGGAGGGGATGAATAGGAAAGGAAATAACCATTTTCTGTTTATCCCCTCCTTTGTCCGAATAGTCGTCCACTGCTGAACGTAGCCATCTCCCGTGGATGGGCACGAAGTTCGTTCTCTTATCATCGTCAGCCACTAGTCTTCCGCAGCCTTGACCAGATCCTCCGTCCAGCTCAAGGGAGGCTATTCTTGGGTCTTTATTCTAATTTACTCTGTTAATTTACCAAAGCTTACTGCAACCAATATTATAGGCGTCGGATCAAACAGCTTCCTAGAAGGAAACTTAACAAAATATTATCAGAAAAACTGATATCATTTGATACAACTACCCTCTTACACGTAGAAAGCACACATTTAATATGATGATACCTATTTACAAGCATTACAGCAACAATACAAAGTATTTGATGCGATTTCCTTTGACAATGATAACAATTTGACCTTTTTCTACGCGTTTATAAATAAAATCAACGACAATTTTCATGTAACTTGTTACAGTACCACGGCAAGAAATACTAATAAAACGCTAGAACCAAAATAACTGACATATACTGAAGAAATATTCAACTTAAGAGGCAATGGGCCAGACACCGTAACCAGTGGGACCAAAAGATATTCTAAACAGAAGAAGGTGACAAACGAACGACTGACCTGATATCAAGTGACTGATAACCAAAGGCATCTGTACAAACCTAATGAGTTGCAGATGCGTCAACTGCCTTTAACGAACAGACGAGGGGAGGAAACAACAAACAGAACGAGAAGTGATATTTCCTTTTCTGATTCTGGGACGGCGTCCACGAACAAGTCGATGTAGCGTAGGTAGCCTTTCCAAAAGACAGAGCGTTGATCTGGTCACAATTGCCGGATTCTATTGCGGCCACTATGTATGGGGTCCTTGTAATTAAACAAACCTAAAACAAAAGGAAACCCGCAAAGCTGGCATCAACTACCGGGCCACCGGGCTCACGTAATACTGTAACAATACATGATATTAAATTGTCCTTACAAAGTACAGTTAGTAAGTTATCAAATACACGAGGAACATGGTACAATTGGTTCGTATGAAGCAATTTTCTACCAGAGATATTATCTCTCTGTAGTTGCAAAAGCGTCGCGGAAAGAAATTCTCTCGAAATTCGTTTCCTTATTCCTTCTTCATATCTTTTATTGCTGTTGTAGAAAAAGATTTCTACTTTATATAATACTGTATAAAGTTAAAAAAGATAATAAAGTATTTTAGAATAGGGAAAACATAAATTGTAGCATAGTCGTATATTGTCAAAATAGTACAGAATATTTTATACTACGTGTTTGTGCTCGGCGTCGTCCGTTTGAATTCTAATTATACATATTAAAATATTTCTGTGTATTATACAGTAATATTCTAGCTTTCTAAAGGCGAAATAATTAATAAAATCCGTTCAGTACTTTCAAACTTATTACCAACAACGAAATGTTTTGGCTTTTTGACTCTTAAAACAATCAATAATGGAGCACATACAAAAAATTATTGATACAATTTGACAAATTCATATTCTGACATCTTTTAATCTAAACTTCCCCCTAACAAAGCTAATGTTATTCAATATTATTCAAAAATTGGCCTACGCTTAATTGTGAAAGCCTGAAACGAAACAAAAAATAAAAACGTATACAGAGAGAGAGAGAAAAGAAGAGTGAGAGAAGAGGAGAGAGCCGTAATCGAGTGTGAATCTACACGCGGAAGAAGTAAAACTTTGTTTAGTAGCTCATTTGCTTACAAAATGAAATGATTATACTGTAGACGTGGTAAACAGAAACAGTGAGAGATATTGATTGCACCACTTAAAGTAGCATTTTAGTATATTC
>JWHW01029426.1:90076-106938 GCA_000931545.1 Papilio glaucus | reverse complement strand
ATGTTTGAAGCCTACACCGGTCATTAGCTGTGAGAAAAGTTATGAATGGAGTCGATCTTGTATGCAGATTAGCAATGAAACAAGTTTTAACATGGCCCCCATTTAATTTTTATATACATGTTTTTCTAGAATAATCACCGAGGGCTATATTTTCCTTAATGTCTATCCAAACTGGTATTAAAATTAAGGGTTATAAGATCAAGAAGAATCAGTAAAAAATCTAAACATATTTAGTCATAGTTTTGTAAAAATTAGACTGAGGGAGACAACAACACCGGTTTCTAAAAGGCTGATCAACTCCAAATAAGTTAGGTAGCTGTCAAATGTCAATTGAGTTGCTAGAAGCATGATCATCTACTGTTTTTTTCTTTTACAAAGTGAAATCGAATTGACCTGACATTAAACTTGACAGGAGTGTTAGTTGAAAATTTGACAAGCCATCAGACACCGGGTGAGAGTATTTTAATTTAAAGAGAGCGGCTAATTTGATGCTGAGGACCACCATTATCTATAAAAATATTTGTTATTAACAAAATATTTGTAAGTTTGTTGCATTTTCAGTTCCACAATCAGAGTAGTTCCGGGTCTACTGCACTGCCTGGTCGGCAAGTTAGAAAGTTAGGTCTGGATACTGTTGATAATATTTTTAATGTGGTTCGGAAAATTAACAATATTTCACTGTCCGACTTTTAAACTTCCGCGGTCAGACCCGGACCGTGGTCCGCCTGTTGCCAACCCCTGGCCCAGAATTTTGATAGAAAAAATGTAGAGGAAAAGGAGAGAACAAGGGGAGATGAACGGAACCTGCGACACTTCCCTCGTCAAAGAACTCAGAAGTATTTATTTCTGGAGGTATTCGGGTACTTCCTTCATCGAACCAGCGCATTATTCCCAATTACACGAGTAATTATAAAGATATATAACACACTATATACATATAATATGCGAGGCGGTAGATTAAGACAAAAACCTCGCTCGAGCAGGTGGGTCAAACACTGCACGCTCGGTAGTAGGAACAGGTTATTACGCTGCTTCCGATCGCTCGAGGGAGACTAGGCGCGTGGGCATTCACGAGCATTGCCGAGAATTGCCGAAGCTTGTTAAAAATTGATGAGGATTTTCTACATTCATCCCCTAAAGTACTATGAAAGTTATTATGGAGAATTAATATATATCCAAGTAAGTTGACCTCAGATCTATATGATCACCCATATTAAATATGGTTCGGCTTAGGCTGGACATTACAGTTGAGTTAAATTAAATTGCACGACGGGTGAAACCGCGGGCCTCAACCACATATATCGGATTTGACAATAGCTCCCTGTATCATTTCAAACCTTATTTGTTTATATAAGGATAAACCTTACATAACACTGAATAGTTATTATATTTCTTATAAGAAAAAGATATACACGTAGACACTAACTACAATCTGTCTAAAACATTATACCGAACGGATATTATACATCCCAAACAGGTTGTCAGTCCTCATACACAACCAAATCACGAACAAGGGAAACTAAACTTTATAACACTAATGATAAATACTTTAGCAATGGCATAAGTAAGTTTGTCATGCAAAACGAGAGTACTAAATGTGACTTCAAATATCTCACGACACTGGATTGATACTAATTCTATGACGAGTGGTTCTTATATAGGTTTTTGCAATAAATCTTTTTTTAAACTGTTGTGTAGATCAAACCTTAATTGTCTCCTTCGGTCGAGTTCATGCCTTTCTTTGCCGGAAGCTTTAATAAGTGTAGTATTGTCAAACATTGTTAATAATATTGAAAAAACAAAAATTAAAGATTTTAATTAATTTCGATGTTTTTGTGATGTCATCTAATATAGTAATGAACATATGGTAACCCCAACTCATTTTGCAATGTATATAATTGCACACTTCCATCAACCACGCTCGCTTCATCTGCTCGTCTCCAATACGTTATTAACAACCATTGCAAACCAATTGGATTCTACACGGCCCCTAGTCACCGCTTCAGGTCTTGCGACATTTAAAAAATTAGGGAACCAACAATCAGCTGGTGATCACTGGCGCCCAGGAACATCCACAACACCAGAGAAACAGCAGATGAGAGGTTTCTTAACCCTAAGTTGTATCGGTTTGAAGTACCATTGGAAACAGATCACTCCAGAACGGTGAAGTCGAAGGAAGAATATTTGTAAACACTGCTCGATTTGCTGGTTAGAGATTATACAAAACTTTCGCTCTTTATAGATAGTACCTTTCTGGATTCGATCGCAGGTTTCCAAGCGACGAACTCGACGTTTCAACCGCTGAACTATGCTTTACTGATTAATATCTCAAACATCAAACAGCAAATCCTTTTGTTTCGTCTCCGATCTCAGTATCTGTCCGTATTGTTAGGTCCTTACAAAGGTCGGCGCTGTCGAATAATTATCAATTTATTCAGACAGAAGCCCTTTAGGAGCTTGAAAGCATCGAAGCCTAAATAATTACCACATAAAAGGCCGATAGACATTAATGATGATTTCACTATTCATAAAAATTCTAACCACGTCTTTTGCTTTGTATAAATCATTTTTTGTTGAAATGTTTAAGAGTTTGATAATCGTGGGAACTTTTAATAGTAAAAAATGTGCGTGTAACATCTTATATGTGCGTGTAACATCTTATAACATCTCTTTATGAAATTTCTGACCAGATATGCAAAGAAGATAAAACAAGAGAAGTGTGGATCGTAATTAATGGAAATACTATAGGTATTTTTATATTGCTGTTTGTAGTGCTACACAAAGCAACTTATTGTGTTTTACTTTTAACAGTGGTAGAACTCGCAACAACTACATCTGTTGCAGGAATGTGCCGGCTCGACCGGTGAAATACCACGACGTTCAGAAGACAGCCGTGATGTAGAAGTATTCTGCATTTCGTCGGATGAGGTGCCGGAGGTCCTCTACTCCTAATAAAGAAAGAATGGGGAGAGGAATAGGACTTAACGAGAGAGGGGAAGGAGATATCCTTTTTTTCTGTTTATCTCCTCTGTCCATTAAAGGTACGCTACACATTTGAAACTCATTAGCTTGTTGCAGATGCCTATGGGTAGAGGTCACTTGACATCATGTGACCCGCTTACTTGCTTGACACCTCCTTTAATAGTCTGCCTGGGACTTAAACACGTTCGTACCTCTAGATGAGTAAAAGTTTGCTGTGAAGGGGTAGTGTTCCGAACGGAAATCTTGAATCCTCTTGTCATATCTGTTGTCCACCGTGGGGTTTTAGTTGGTGCAAGTCCGATTCATTCACCTCAACTACCACTTGCCCCATCGTGTCGAGTATAAAGCGTTTCTCCATGTGAAAAAAAACTCAATCACTAGAAGTTTCTATGAGAATAACAAAGAGAAGTTAGCTACATTATTCTAATATTTTTAATGAACTACTTTTAAACCCCTGGACCGATTTTGACGAATGAATCCCTGGATGGTTTAGGTTTTAAAAAGGCGCTGCCACACTGGGGTGGAACGATTCCAAGAGATTATAATTTTTTTGACAATTAAGGTAAAAATGCTGAGCCTGCTATTCACAGCCAAGACAAGGTTCATGCAGAATGTCGGCTGACTTCACTTATATAATCCATATTCGATAAGGAAATGAAATTTAGATGATTCTTAACGTTGCAGATGAATTATTATTTCCTTTATTTCTTAGAAATCACCACGGCAACCACATGTAGCCCACCCAGGCTTGTTTGTGATTATAATATTTTTATTACCTCTGCCTATCCCGCATTCACCGTTAGGTGTAAACATTGGACAGATGTAACTGTTTACTGTTAATGTTTTAATTGTAATAAAATCCTTTCCTTTAAACGTGCTGTGGTTTTAGAATTCTGTTTCATGTCATAGTTTTATCTGAACAACAAATACAAAGATATAATAATAAATTTATTTCTGAACTAGCGATCCGACCCGGCATCGCGCGGGTAGCACTAAAAATAGAAAAAAAACCTATCCTATCTTTTAAGTTGGACGAAATTACACATTGTGACCAAATTTCACAGTAAAGAATATTTTAGGTATTTTACACATTATTGGAGTTTAGTAAGGATCCCTATTTTTTTTGGAAAATATAATATAGCCTATGTCACCCGGGGATAGCTTAGCTTCCCAACTGTAAAAGAATTTTTAAAATCGGTTCAGTAGTTTCGGAGCCTACTCAATGCAAACAAACAAACAATCAAAAAAGTTTAAAACTTGATAGATCCGAGGCTAACTTAGGCCACTATAGTTATTACCTCGATTCCCAGCTGTGGTTAGTATGAAAGACAACGCGTTATTTCTTATGGAAGAAGGCGGAAAACGAACAATCGTACCAACCTACTTGACGAATGGCTCGACTGGTGAATTATCACAACCTCACAGAAGACAGGCTCGAAATATTAATAATCTGCATTTCGTCTGATAAGTAAGGTACCGAAGGTTTAATGATAGTCCTTTTCCTCATCCTTTCTTATAAGGAAGGGATGGGAAGGTAAAGATGATTTTCCAGGGGAGAGGATGAAAAGGAAAAATCCTTTTATATGTATATTACCATCTATGTCTTTAAAAGGTAGCCAACGCATTAGATTAGCTTGAGCATTAATCGCAGTTGGCTATGGGTAGGTAGAAAAGGAATCACATATGATCCCTACTTATTATTATAAATGTGAAAGTAACTCTGTCTGTTTGTTACGCTCTCATACCTAAACTACTGAACCAATTTAAATAAAATTTGGTACACTGATAGTCTAGAGCTTGAGAAAGGACATAGGCTACTTTTTAATGCGAAAAAAGGGTTGTAATAGAAGATAAATGAATTAGAGAAAGAACAGATACATAAACTATAGGATATATATAGGATAGCATAAACTATCTCACTATTTCATATGTCACATTTAAATGGCAATTTCTAATACTGTACATATAGTGCAGTATGTTATACACCAATTAAATAGCTTGCTAAGCTGAAATAATTGGATAGAGGCATCCAATTATAGCGACCAAATTGAGCCGTACACTCGTTACGCGTAACTCCCTACTTACTGATACGATATAAAGGTGTTAACACACTACACCTAAGCTGAATATTAAACACGTTGATTATTTGTAGTGGAACTTCTTAGACTTCTTATTATTAAAATAGACTATTAAGTGAATTTTCTAGAACTTGTAACGTTTAGGTACGTACCCTTTGTTACAAGAGTGAAAACAAAAATGTAATTTAAAGGAGAAAGAGAGCTAAATATCTTAAATGTTTATTAACCGTCGCGCGATGTCTCGTGACATAAGGGTCTAAGATATCATTCTTAAAGAAATAGATACTCAGTTGTAGAGTCGAATATCGCAATACAAAGTACACGTAGCTGTGGAACAACATGTGAATTTACATATATAGTCTACTTCACGCCTGTCTTCGTCCACTAGTATACAATTTCATTTAGCTACATTAGACTCAACACCTTGATCGTTCATTCGAGGCAATTCGAAAGAGTTGCATAGTGTAACTATGAAAATCATACTTTAAAATTATTGTACTATAATCTCCTATCACTAAGTTTTTGACAAACCACTATAGTTGATAACCATCTTAACTAACCTCTCAGTCACAACAAACCTGAACATAATTGTTATGTTAAAAAGTTCGATTTCCTTATGTACGATCACAGTTTAGTAGTTTCAAGTTCAGGACCACACCTAAACTTAATTGCATTGTTGACTGTGAGTTGAGTTGACAACTCTGTAGGAGCTAATGGTTTTTTTGAGGATCAAGTATAGCTTTAAGGTTTTGTTAAAAGACCTCAAGTCATATCAGTTTTGCGAATATCGCTGGTAATTATTGATTCCTAGGAGTGGGCAGTTATGTTTTGCTTTAAACAACCAAACCACGCAAGGAGCGACAGATCGCTTAGTCAATTAACATACAAAAAGTTTCCCAATTAAATCCGTGAAATGAATGTTTTCTATATGAATCATTTGAATGTTGTAATCTGAAGTAGGCGTGTGACATACATACGATAGAACATTTTGTACCACCTACAGACGCTGCTGGTACGGTTTGGTACAAGTTATAACAAATAGTCGTCGAAATATATTTTATTAGGGTTGGCACCAGGCAGCCGTTAAAAACTATAGATAAAGCCAATAACAGCGTGAACTACGGTCATAATGTGGCGACCCCGCATAAGAAAAAAAAATTGAAAAGGGCAGTGACAAACAAAAAAAATAGTAGGTAGCAAACGAGCAAGCGGGTCACCTGATATTAAGTGACCGTTACCCATACGCGTCTGCGACAAGCTAATGAGTTGCAGATGAATATTGAAATAAGTCTTCGTAGGTTAACATTAAATAATCGACGAGAATCGTTAATAAAATTGCAAGGACGTCACGTTCGCTACATTCCGTTACATGACAGAGATGGAAGACATAAAGTAGAGAGAAAGAGTAGGACAGCTATACGTATACATAAAGCTATGTCGCCTTGTAGACGGGCGTCTTCCCCCTTTTTTGGTTCTGGTACAAAAAAATCACTTGTTTAAGCTTGCGTTTCGGTATAAGTCATGTTTGTGATCTAATATAATGTATAACGAAGTAAAAGAAACGAGTAATTATAGTACATCTCGTTTCCTCATTCTAAAGGGTCGCTAGGTAGCAACCTTCTCTTGTACGGTCTTCTTCCACTCTGTGCGGTCCTCTGCGAGGTGGAAGTAATAGTACCTACTTTAACTTAAATTTAATAAAATACCTTTACGCCCACTCTAACGTCTTGGACCACAAGCGTGCATGAAGATCGTGACAGTTTGACCGCTGACCCGCGCCCACTTGACTGCCGGGTAGACGCCCAAGCGAATCAATTTAAGACTATTACACGTTTTTTTTTTACTATTTCTATCATAATTTAATCTCTGAATGGGTTTTATAAAACAGAACGGAACTTTGGGAACTTATTTCATCATCCTAATTAATATTATGTCAGTTTGATTGTTTGTGAATCGATCATCATGAAATTTGGCACACACGTTGTCAGAGGTACAGAACATGGGGTACCTACCTTCTATCCTGAAAATAAAACTGTTTGGATTTGGAAAATACATAAAACCTTCGTTTACAATATCTGTTGCCATGCTAATGTGTTTAGACAATATCAAGTTTTTGACACATGTCACCTATGGAAGTTGCACGCGGGATCATCCTACAAAAAATCCGGTGTGGAAGTGAAGACGTGCGAAGCCGCAGGCAATATCTAGTTATTTAAATAAATCGCTAAATCTTTTCTAAGTCATGATAACTGATCGATTTCTGACTCACAAGATACTCATGGCATTTCATTAGAAATCTAAAACAACACTCTAAGAGAAGTCGACTTCCAAGCTCTGACTCTCGAGAATATCTCTCGACGTCGCAATGTTTACTGGGCTTAATTAAATTCTTCAGTTATTGGAATAGTTCAACACTAATGGAGGAATGAGGATTCAGTTTCCTGAACTTTAGTTATATAATAAACTTTAACGTAAATAGAAAGTTATGAAATTTATATTTGATTGCAACAACAACAATACAAAAGTTATAATGCAATGATCAAATATTTCCGACGATGTAGACGACGACCAGGGATGTGCTTGGCTTAGTACACGTGTAGTGTACAATGCTCAAGAAGAAAATGAATTAAAAATTGGTAAAGTACTTTTAAATTTACAAGACTGTAATTAAAATCTTGTCACGTCGTTAAACAATTCCAACAAAGCATTGCTAAAACTCATTCTAAAATTCTTGTTGGAAGTGGATGGATTAAAAGAATAAGAAGAATAAAAAGTTAATATTTATAAAAGTAAAATTTATAAGACCTGATCTTAAACTAAAGGCCGATAGGAAAGCTGTAATTGATATTTCTCCGGGTCTTACTGCACCATCAAATAAAACTGAGGCAATAATCGCAGTGAATGTCCAAATAAAAGAGAAAGTCACATAGTAAAGAGGAACAATGTCAAAAATACCCATAACCAACGGCAGTGTTTGTTGGGAACAATCTAGATGAACGTATACCGATCAGATTGGTGACAATTATAGTTTTAGATATGAATGAGGAGGAATTTGTAGGAAGGATGACATGAATAAGAAAGGAGTGACTATTGAGATGACTGTTGATAAAAGGGCGTGGAAGAAACGTGTTGTGTCGACACCACTTAAAGTAAGAACAGGGCAGGTGAATGATGATTTTTGACATACTAAAAATATATCTTTAATAAGATACCCGTAAACGAAATTGATGTTGAAGAAGAGAGAGGTGTACCAGAACCGTGCCAAGTAGTACCTACTACAGTACAGTACTCTGGCTACCTTTTTTGGTTACGGGCGTGAATATTTGTTAGAAAATCTAATAGTTCCTAATATAAGTACTGTAACCTTTTATTCATTTCATATGAAATCGTCAAGTGGTCTTAAGAGATCCGATTCAATGACCTCTCTCGGAATTACTTATTCCGGTGAAATAAACCAGAGGATATTGTAGAAGGAAAGGAAAAACAGAATCTTGAAACTGTTGTATATCGTGTGCACACCTGACCTAAGTTTATACGGGTTTTGTTTTTAAAGTTTTTTGTATTGCAATTTTTGGTTGACTTAACGGTGCACATAAACGACCAAATTCAACAAACAATTATAATGTTTCTCAGATTGTGTTGTGGTTTCGTAACGGCGTACTATTATCAAGCCTACATGATGCGACGAGCTGGGCCCCGCGACTACACCAAATGCAATATAACTTAATCGACGATATCCAGCCCAAGCGGACCCCTATTTATTATGATTGATCATATGTATTTGAGGTCAACTTACATAGGAAATTAACTATTTCACCATACAAACTTTCATCCCTTAACCTTAAGAACTTTATGCGATGAATTTAGAACAATCCATTTTTGGTAGTTGGCCTACTTAATAACAGAAATCTCTGTGTAAAAATTCAAATCTTCTAGGCCCAGTAGTTTGGGCTGTACGTTCATATATCAGCCAAATCAACAATTGCGATATCATTGTGTTCGCAGAATCAAAGGACAATTAGTCACTTAATGGTAATTTATGATAGCAGGTCTAACAATAGGGTTGAACTTTTCCTTTACTTATAGCTCGACAGCGGTAGCAACCCTAACATAAATGGGCCAGGGATGTGGCGAGGCTTTATATATGCCGGGCGTGAAGTAGAATTTATATTTTCTTCTTTTGCGTTTCGTCTAATGAGTGAGATACTGGAGGCCGAATCATTTCCTTTCCACCCGTCCTTAGCTTCCCCTTCTATCAATAATGTTGCCAAAACATTTGTAACCTAAATGTCATGTCTATGAATAGCAGGCATTAAAGTTTAGGTAGTCGTTTTCCTTCTTTACTAAAAAGTCTTAAACTAATCCAAATATCGTTATACAATTAGGGCTCCGGATATTATGATCCGAGATCAATTAACCCTCAACTGATAGCGGGACAAACAATCCCGGTACAGTCGAGCTACGACGTGTGACAGCTACGTCCGAACTAATTTATGTTCGTCGGCCCAAGCGACCGGCTGTCAGGCAGAGGGTTAAAAGCTTTGATTTATGACTCCTCACCCATTATAGAACTAATGACGTTTTAAGGTTTCCCTTAATGATATACGCTAGTTAAATCTTACGTAAATTATACAATATAACTAGCGACCCGCCAAGCTTCGCTCGAGAGAAGACTAACAATGGTAGAGTCCGCAACAACATATGTTGCACGTATGGCTGGCTCGACCGGTGAAATACCACGACCTCACAAGTACAAGTAGAAGCATTTCTGAGATTCGTCCGATGTGTGAGGTGCCGGATGCCCAGTTGCAGTCCTTTCCTTTCTCTTTCCCATCGTATCCTTTTTAATACTTTTATATTTAGTACTTTTTTTGGTTTATCACGTTCAGACAGAAGCGGCGAGGTTTTTGTTTTATAATATGTATTGATTAATACATTTTTAAATAACAATACAGACATTTTAAGTATCCTAAATCATGTTAAATTACGAGTATGTTATAGTATGATATAATATGAATTAGATAAAGAAGTAAGCCTCCGACCCTTCTCGATGATCAAGTTTAGCACACAACGACCGCACGCCGGGCCAACCGCAGCTTCCTGTGGGATACCTACAACCCTGGATGTAGCATTACAGGAAGAGACAGTGCAACAACTTCAAAATCAAGTTGCTAAAGATATGCGATCATAACGAAAGTCAATATCATTAATTACAATTAAATTTCAGGGTTGTTCCTACATTTTAAGTAAACCTTTATTAACCTACCCCCTACTCCTACTTCTTCTACCCCTTTTTAGGTTATGAACGTCCAACTTTTAAATAAAGAAGAATATATGTATGAGTATAATTTTTTATGGGTCCAAAATAAATGGCCAATACAAGTGACTAGAGTCCAATGACGTTAACGAGGTAAAATAATGAAATGAGACTAACGAACATATTGTAGCTCCATCGCTCACTGTAGGTTTATAGCACTAGCGGAGAGATGAGATGTAAGCGGGCGGGGCGTCGCATTCCTTGTAAGTATTTTGTACTTCGCTCAAATTATTAAAACAAGCTGTATGCCGACCTTCTCTCTGCGTTGTCTTTTACATGTAAGATCGTGTTTTTGCGCCATCTAACAAAAATATGAGATATCAGTAAGTTCGCCCTTGACAACGCACAATAGATAATGCAAATACCCATCAAAAGATGGCGCACATTACTTAAATTTTTTGACGTTTTTATGGACTAACACGAAAACACTTATATATGTCGGAGACTAGATGCGAAAGGGGTGTTTTGTAATGGTAGTCCTGTCTAGCAGGCTTTCCCTGGACTACATCTACGTGGGCGTCACGTGGGATACGAGCAGCAACAAAACACTTTTAAGCCACTATGAAGTTACACTTTCACAAGTACTCTGTACAACGAGCTGTAGGACAGTTTCTAGACGAGTCGTTCGCCAAGAAGTTTAGCAGAGAGATCCCTTTCGATCCGCTAACGAAGTACTACTCCCTTGACTCTGTGGTAGCGTGTCCTTATAACGGTTCCAGCCCATTATCAACCGAAGCCAAATTGTTGTCCATGCTATGCATATCCGCCACATTTCGTGCCAATTCCTGACATCCTCTTCACTTCGCGCTATTGACATTCTGTACACTTCGTACTATTGACATCTCCGATTTATAGACAAATTTAAAAATAAAAACCGAATCGAAATACATTTCGAGAAAATCAGTGGAACCGTTTCTGAGATTCAAATTGTATATACCTATATATAGAATTGCTCGTTATAAGTAACAGATGTATTTGTTACAAATGACACTTCCAGTGTGAGTACATTCGTGTTGTTTTAAATACGTCGGCTAATTTAGGTTAAAGTCGGTCTTAGTTTCCACGAAATTAAGTTTCGGTTTTCTGCGTAACTCCTCTTAGAGCCGTTTTCGCTTTGATGTCATTGTTCGGAGATAAATACATATGTTTATATGAATAACTAACTGTCGCACGTGGGTTTGCACGTATTTGTTCTTAATTTCCTGCCTCACACAGTCGCGCTGTGGAATGATTTGCCGCCAGCGGTATTTCCAAACCAATACGACTTAGGGTCCTTCAAGAATCGAGCGTACTCCTTCCTCAAGGCCGGCAGCATATCTACAGTTCCTCTGGTCTTGCAAATCATACAAAAATGGCAAAAAGTTGTTATTGATTGCCATGGTTATGTTTGTTATGTCATGAAAATAATAACATGTCAAAAGTACAATGTTATTGTCGTGTCACACACATGCCATGGCATTTTCCTATCCCTCGGGTTTTTTCGTGATCTTTCTTGTTTAATGTACTCCAGACAATGTGTGTACGCAAAATTTTATAAAGATCGGTTAAGTCGTTAATTAATTATAGCGTAACAAACAAACTTATATTCGCATTTATAATATTAGTTATGATTAATATATTAATATTTTTTGGGTAGTTTATAAATCCTAGAATCCACAACTACAATGTAATAAATTTTTCAAAATATTTTAATTATAAAATAATTATATAATAATAAAATATTATGATTTATTATATTTACGCAAATACACTTTGGAATAAAAGTAATTTTACGGATTTTATTGCTTTTGTTTTAAAATTTGGTAACTGTCGTTTCTAGTACTTTACAGCGCTCAAGGTCACGGGGGGACTGAGTTGTTTGACGAAGATTCTTCAAAGGTACATCGCCAGCAACTCGTGAAGTACTCGAAACGTGGAGAACAAAATCGTAAAATAAAAGCGGTAAAATCTGTAAAATTAGTTTTATTCCAATAGAAAATATAATTTGTTCGCTCTTTGAAGTCTCTATTCATGGAAATGGACTCACATAGGCTTTATAATCCAGAAATAGTTACCTTTTGAACATATTAAAGATCTTAGATTGAACTCATATTGCTTAATAATGTTTGGCACGAATATTACAACGACGAAATGGATCATTTTATTTCAAACGCCATAAATACGCTTCTGCTTCAATTAACATTTACATTTAACATTCGAGATGGTATTGATTTCAATCCCCGGGGAACGACTCTAGACTTTCCTCGGATTGTCTGAAAGCGATCCATCGCTAATGACCCACGTAGGAACAATTAAAATAGTCCGTTTCCTCTTGATTCACAGCTACATCGGTAATGAGGCGAGAACTTTAGATTATTGTAAGAATAGTATGGATATGACTAAAATAAATTAATATTTTTTTAAATAATTAACCACTGTTAAAGAACGAGTAAGTCTTTACTTAAATAAAAGACAGTTGACTTAATCAAAGAGCTATATTTATAATTATACACTTAATAACTAGAAGGGAGGGGTTGGGCACGGGACAGGAGCGAGCGATGGGCCTCGCGCTGGTTTGGGGGCGCTGCTCCCCGCATCTACCTCATCCCGCTACTGATGTGTCAGTACTTGACACATGTGAATTAACTGCTTTCATAAAGTATGCTTTTTAGTATAAGAAGGCAATCGAGCAAGCACTGGATGTTATATGAGTCATCAACATTCACAACTACAACAATAAATACGGGTGTGATGCCTTTTTAGGGGAGATTCCGAAGTAATAGTTAAAAGCTAATGTCAGTAGATTGAAGACATTATTCCAACGTTCAAATAAAGCAATCAAATATCACGATCACGTACTCTATTACATAATTAGGTTATTAAACAAAAAGGCACAATTTAAATTTGAAATAAATGCGGAATGTCCATATTATTATAACTAATGTATATCGCAATGATTGTACCTTAGAAGTCATAAGCGAGTAAACCCATAAGCGAACCCTGGCGCTCCGATAAACAACAGCGTTCATTGTCGCTTCATTAGTGTGCTGTCTTTGTGCAAATTGACGCACAATTACTGTCGAATTTTACAGACAGGCAACATGGTTTCTCAAAAAAAATTACAGACAAATTAAATTTTTAACCGACTACAAAAAGGAGAAGGTTATCAATTCGTCTGTATGTTTTTTTTATGTTTGTTGAATGTCTCAGAACTCCGCTCCTGTTGAACCGATTTCGATGATTCTTTTTTTGTTCGAGAGCTAATGCTGGTCCCATTTTTTTATTCAAGATCCGACCGGTAGTTTTTGAGTACTTAATAATGCATTATATGACAACGTTGAATTTTACTTTCTTGGCTTACGTAGGCTAGACACCGACTCCAAAAATAAATATGATTAAGAATTGATTCTTAAGTTTAATTGCGTAAAATTATTTTATACTTTTAAGTGCATTTCTTGTTTTTGAATATAGTTTTTTTGAAGTCGGTTTTGTTTTTGTTTAAAAGTTTTGTTTTGGGTTACAAACCTTTGGGAACGTATGTACAATCAGTTTCGTTATAAGCAAATGAATGGTTTCGGAGTACAAACATTAATCCATTTTTATTTATAACGAGCTCTTTGCCGGCGTTTAGCATTTTTTTATAACCTAAAAAAACTTGGTATTTATAAATGTATAAAATCTTGTCAATATTAATATCAAAAAGTGGTTTTTGTCAAAACATAATAGATAGTAGCATAGCAACCGTATAATATTACCATGGTAACCGACATCGTAAATTATTTTGATGAACGATTCTTTTGAAATTTTTCACATTTGCGTACAACATTTGAAACATTTTATTTAAAAATAAACTAATAGACGCGTTCTGAAGTTATGCACGGACGTACATTCTGAGATTGATTTTTATATACATTGATAAAACTTCACAGAAATAATTATCTACCCTACGACATATTTGTAGCACACATAACTCTTGCCTCCGAGCACACTTCTTGCATTATGTACAACGTTTACTTAGAACGTGGTAAGTTATTAAGTAAGCACTCAATTAGCCCGAAATCTGTTTTATGAGTTAAGTTACTACTATAAAGACTAAATACAGCATCTTGTAGTAATATATATATAATATTTTGACATGGTTTTGTGAAGAATATGCTTACAGTAGTTGGATGATAAATTAATTGATATAATAAAATCCTAAACAATAACTTTTATAAGATAATTACTACATTTGAATGAATCTTTGCTCATACGCTGGTGATTGATTAGACTGTGATAGAACTTTGTCAATTATTGAATTCAGCTTGATTTAAGTTTATATATATAACCATTATTAGCATTTTATATTCCTTTAAATATAAGAAAGTAAAAGAACATCCGGCTCGAAGGACCAAATTTTAATGAGTGAATTGTATTTTACATCATGTTATTGTAGTCGTGTAGTGTGTAATATCATCGCCGTCACGTTGTTGAAGTGACTGAATTACGTGCAGGAGACGGTGACCTACAACGTCCCCCGCGCGTCTCCCCCGCAAATGGTTTAAACAACTTTAAACATTGCTATGCCACTCATGCAATATAGAAATTCAAACGGGGCGATGAAGACACGATCTTTTAGTGATAAAATATAGATTTGAACACCAACCAAACCATCAGTCTCGTGACATGAGCATTCATTTAAGGGAAACTTTACGCTCCGTTCCTGAAAGGCGTGATCAACGGGAAAAATCAGCTAGCTAGTTGTCAAACTTCGTTTCACTTGTCAGAAGTACGATCATCACCCTTTTTATGTATAGAAATTGATGTGACGTGGCTGTTCACTTGACAGGAGTATTACTTGAATTAAGCTTTCGGAAACCAGGATTTAGTGATTTAGAAGAGTTCCTGTCCATCCCAAATCTGTTAAAAAGTCAGCGTGAATTTCCATTAACATCGAATACATAATGTCATGTTATGTTATGTACTTTATTTTTGTAATTAACGTAAGCTCCGCGGGAACGCAGCCTCCGCCAAGTTGACTTTAGGCAAGTTGTTAAGTCGCAGGACAACAACACACAAGCTGCTCAACTTATCCAACTTAAATTAATTACTCTCTTTGTGTAAACGGGGGCCAAAGTTTGTGAGACGCACACGCTCTCGTGTGTTGCCCTCAAGTTATATCTTGGATTACTTTGAGCTCACTTCGGCTGAAGAAATCCAAGTTACTTGAATGCTTAACTTGTCGCTTGAAATTATTTTGCCGTATTTATGTATTATTTATTTGTTAATAAATAATTATTATTTATAATCCAATAATTATAATAAATCAGCTTTTTCTAGAATGTTCCCCACTGCAGGGGCACAGGCCTCCTCTCTGAGAGAGGGAAGGGGCCGTTATCCACCACGCTGGCCCAGTGCGGGTTGGTGGATGTCACATGTCTTCGAATTTATTGGTTCTAAGACATGCCGGTTTCCTCACGATGTTTTCCTTTACCGTTTTTGGAGCAGTGATGATGAAATAAGTTAACACAAAATAAATCGCCTGCCTGGGTTCGAACCCGCGACCTACAGTAAGTCAGGGCCTAAACCACTGAGCCACCACTGCACCTATTATTATTTATTAAATAGAAAAAATGGACTTTTTATACTATGGAACATTAATTTGATGAACAATTTTGCATACATTATTCAGTAAGTGGAAAATTTCTATATAATTTTTAGGCAATTTTTGAATCTATGTTAGAAAAAAAACCGACTTCAAAAACTAAAAAGTACAAAATAACTTAATAAAGATTTAATTGAATACACCTCGTATACAAACCGAATAACTTTAATATTCATAAAATACTATTGTATGTGCTACCTATTAGAAGGTTTGAAGTCGGTGCCAAGGATCCACCAAATGGAAATCCGTTATCTCTGGGTTATAGGCGTGAATGCAAATTCCTTACAAGTGCCTCATAAAATGATCTGTGTCCCAACCAATACGACAAAGTCTTTCAAGAAAAGTGCATACTCTTGAAGGTAGGCAACGCACCTGCATTTAATATAAGGCGACTAAAATACAATTCATTTAAACAACAATCCTTTTTAATGTCTTAGACATAGTTTTTACAGTTGTTTAAAAAGTGAACATTTTATCAGGGGTGTATTTTGGCCGCGCGCCAAGCAAAGTTCAGACCGCACGCTAACAAGCCAGCTATGGCTTACCATTCTTCTTTAATTTCTTTATTATGGATACGCTCGCACCAATGATATTTTTTTTTTGGTTTTATTATGTTGAATTGTATTTTAAACTAGCTGTGCCCCGCGGTTTCACTCGCCCTGCAATTTTACTTAAACGAATATATTACCTACTTAATACTACCGTAACCTCATCATCTCCCCGTCCTTTTCCCGCGTGTGTGACGACACAGTACGACCGTAGCACAGTTTAACAATCACATATGATTGTTTAAACTGTGACCGTAGTCCATACTATATAGGTTCTGGCTACAGTTTTTACGGCAAATGTTTGACATGGTTCT
>JWHW01029426.1:78343-89458 GCA_000931545.1 Papilio glaucus | reverse complement strand
AATTGCGTAAAATTATTTTAAACTTTTAAGTGCATTTCTTGTTTTTGAATATAGTTTTTTTGAAGTCGGTTTTGTTTTTATTTAAAAGTTTTTTATTAAATGTATAGATATTTGGTTCATATGATTTACACCTTATATAATCATATAACTCTTGGCATATTCACGTCCATTTCAAATAGAAATGTCTTAGCAGCCGAGTCAATTTTAAAGCAATAATACGCTGTTTTGTATACAAATGTATGGGCGTGTAGTTACATTTTCAAAGCTCCTTTCTTCTTATAGAAGAAGGTGGCATATGAGCTAGCAGGTAATCTATCGAGTGATCGTTACCCATAGACATCTGCTAATGAGTTAATAGACAGAGGAGAACAGGTAACAAATGATATATGATATAATCTTTTCCTATTTATTCTCCTTCTTCTTCTCTTCCTTTAAATCCTTTTCCCTTTCCCGTGCTTACCTCCTTTAGAAATGGATGGTAAGGGAAATAGGAATAGAATTAGGCTTCCGACACCTCACTCAGACGAAACGCCGAATACTTCTACTTTATGCCTCTTCTGTGAGGTCGTGGTATTTCACAGATTGAGCCGTTTCTTCCAACCTACATAACGACTGTTGACGTTACTATCGTCCCTTTATCTTCATCATAACCGAAATCTACTTTATATTTAAAAAAAGAATTCATAAAAACGGGTAACGTAATCATTATTTTGAAAGTTAATTACATTAATGATAATTAACCTAGTTAATGATTTAACGCATGGATACATTAAAAAAAGAATGTAATCGAAACCCGTCGATCAATTTGTTAAGCCGATGGATTAAAAAAAGTCCATTATGTTTACCTCTGAATATATTACGTGACGCGTTATGAATGAATCCCACGATGGCTGCATTCACACCGCTAACCGCGAAGATGAATATAATTATTTTGCTTCTTCGTCACTCAATGTTCAACTTACTACAATATACAAAAATTCGTTAAACTAATTTAAATATAAATTGTTTTTTTAATGTTTTCTTACATTGCCCTAGAAGCCAAGCTAAACCGCAGACAGTGCTATCCATTCCAACCGAAACAGAACTTATTATACTTGTTATCCCTTTTCCAAATATAAAACAAATATTTGGTACAATAATATTTTTAGGACTATAATACGTATATACTACAGATGGACGGACAGATAAAATCACTACGTCCCTCCAACTTTGCTTCGTACTATAAACCTTTATTATAAGGACCTTATTGTGTTTAATGTTGTTGTTTATAAAATAAAAACAACAATATCAACATCAAGTAGCGCACAGCTAAGGAAGACGTGCCTTAAAGTGACAGACAGCGTCTACCACCACAGATAATAGTAATTAATGTGACCACATCACTGATCGTTATTCCTTTGATCACTTAGATATCTAACTTCTATTTTTTTTAAACCCACATATCGTAAACACTCCTTAATTGTTTCTGTGACAAACACAGGAAGGGCCTTTTTCTGTTAGCGTATAGTTAAAAAGATAATAAAAAGTAACTAAATTACTAATACTTAATCTTTAGACTATAATTAATGTTAGACCCACTGCTGCTTTATCCCCTTATATTATAAAAAAAAACATACAAAATTACGAATAATAAATAAAATATCTTGCAGAAAACACTATAATAAATTATATTAATTCGAATAATTTTATATTTTCAATAGTCGTTTATGAAAATCGGTGTGACAGTCGGCCACCTGTTTGGTGCCGCCCGTTTCCGCTCCATTCACAATATCGTTGATAAACCGGTCCGTAATAAAGACCGACCCAAGCCACGGCCGGCGGCCACATTCTACTCACAGATCGTGTGACGTAACGGCTCTTTAAATCGGACATACATCTATTTTAATATTATTAAAAGATTTATAAGTTCGATTAACTCAAAAACTACAGAAACGAATTTTGAAAATTCTTTCACCAAAAGAAAGCACTATTGTTAAAGCCTATATTTTTTTATCTGTGTATCTACCTGCTGGAGGGTTACCGTGGTCTACATCGTAACACTATCCCGGCCCGCTTTCGCCCATATTTCTTTTTTATATTGATTGATATTCTTATATCCCGATGTCCCGATATCATGAGACCGCTACCCTGCAGATGCGTTGCCTACCTAGACAGAGGATAAATCTATCTTTCCTTATCAGAAAGGGATGAAAGGAAAGAGAAGTAGAATTAGGCCTCCGGCACCTCACTCATCAGACGTCACGCAGAATACTTGTACTTGACGCCTGTTTTCGTCGAGTCGTGGTATTTCAAAAGTAGAGCCAGCATATTCGTGCAACGGATGTTGTTCTTGCAGGCTTACACTGTTAAGTGGTTAGACATCCAGCATTGTACTTACTGAACCTTGTTTCACAGCAAGATGGAATTTTTGTAAACAAAGGTTTTTAAAATTCGTTAATTTCAAATTTTGAAACATAACTTTTTATCATTCTTTCATCTATTTTAACTAGCTATGTTAATAGCTGTCCATATAATAAAATTTCACAATACTTTATCTCACGAGTTCCACTAAATTACATTACAGATGAAAGTATAAATAGTGTAATGCAATATATGGGAACGTCTGTTTGTTTACAAATATCCTATCTTGGATTGGTACAAATATAACATTGTCGTCGTACAAAGGCGGGAATATGAGACGCTAGTTGGAGAGTGCATTGCATGTTTCGTAATACAAGTTTTGTGGCGTAGTTTATATTTATTTAATTTCTATAATCACGACAACAGGGGCTATCCTAACTTATTATTATAAATGTTAAATTTACACACACATCGTCAGATGCACAGAAAATAACTATAACAATCCTGGAAATAAAACTGTTCCCGAGGTACATACAACCTTCATTTACAATATCGGTTGCCATGGTGATGTGTCTTTTTTTGACAATAACAATTTTTGAGACATGCTACCTGCGAAATTATTATGCGGAAACTTCTTACAAAAATTAGAAACGAAAGCGTGTGAAGCCACGGGCAATTCTTAGTATTGAAACAAGATAGACAAAGTTATTTTGAAACTTACAATCCATTTTCTTTGTTGAAATCTTTAACTCCGGTTTTCGCATAAATAATTCGTAGCAGGTGCGTTGTTTATCAAATGTCGTATAACTTGAACCACACAATGTACCGCGCGAACCGGTTTTGCCTTTGAATAGGCGTCTGCACAATCGTAATAAGCCCATTTCCGGCCGGTGCCATTCGTGGCTCTGCGGTCAAATTGTACCCTTTAAATTGAACATAACCTATGTGTTTATACTCCGTCTTTTTTGAAATATATACGCTACCATTATTTTTTCTAACCTAGTGCCGTACTTGCATATTACGCGTCTTCGACAGCCATCGTAACATCTCACTTAATACAACAAAGATATTTAAAATCAACGTTACTATAAAATTCATAATGTTTACAAAGGCATTATCTGGGTCTTTATTAATGAACACATAAACACGAGACTTGAAAATTGTTTAGTAGGAAGCGCCTGTGGAATTTTCATTGCAATTTTACTACGACATAATTTTGCTACCATAGGTGTGCAGTGTTTAATAAATTTGATAAGAATTATTTTCTTACTTTTATACATTTCATAAAATGAGACCCTTATCATGGAATCATCAATCTTGACTACTTGGGCAAACTAGTAGTTGTCACATAATTCCGATATATGAATAACATTTATATAAAATTACATTACAATAATATTGAGACATATTGCCGACCGTTAAGAATTTGCCTAGCCCAATTATAAAGTGTCTGCCCTGACAATCAGTCGGGGACATCAAATTTTCGATATTTGTGATCAATTGTGACATTGAATGCCTCATATTTAAATAATAATTTCACGACTGTGAAGTATTTTTATACTCATAATAAAACAAAGATCACAACAATAACAACACTATCAGCAAACAAGATGGCGTTGCTAACGGTACACCCTGTCCAATGTTACGTTATTACGTCATCAAAATCGACGCTCGGTACATTATCATTTCGAGGGGGTTATATCTTTCAAATAGCTCAGCTCATACACCTTTTATATGCCAAAGTAAATACATGTATATATAGGTATGTTATTTAACAAATTATAGTAAATATATACTTTTTGCTCATATAAGTTGGCTGCTACTAGAATCACAAAAGTAAGTAAAATATTGAATTAGCTAAACAAAAATCAATAAACCTAATCAAAGGCGGTAATACGGTCAAGTCTATATTCGACTAATTTTAGTAAAACACAGTTTAATCTCGAAAGAGGGGGGTATTGGAGCTCGGTATTTGCTGTAGCGCCAGAAGGTAGGGGGGAGGACGTATTAGTAAAATTCTTAGGCAAGGCCGGGGCGCGCACTTTCCGAAGCTTTAATGGGCTAAATATCTTGAGCCCGGATAATTCGCTGCGGTACAGTCAGCAAATATACATGATTAAATAAAATTAATTTTACTTTATTGGCACCACGAGCAATAAAATGATTTTGCTAACCAGGCACCCATTGTCTTGCAACAAGAACAAGAAGTTCTGATATTGTTACCTTGGCTTTTTTTTAACCGTATACAATTGTGCTGTAGGGTTCTTTGCCTAGAAATATATCGACCGACAGTTATATAAAAGTTGTTTGTGTTATTATTCCTAATAATTAGAACTTAATAAACTGTTTCTATTAAAACATTATCATCTATGTTAGCTTGGTCCGTACTATTACTTATTTTCGTCTGCCTGAGGTTTTTGCGGGTTAGTATGTATGTATATATTAGCTAGTTTCAAAGCAAGATGTAATTTTTGTAAACAAATGTTTTTATGTTAAAATTCGTAAATTCCAAAATGTATTCTTTAAACAACTTTTCCTCATGTTACCTTATAACATAACCTATCCATATCACACAATTTCACTTCACTTTATCTGAAGATTTGCACAAAATTACATTTCCAAAAGTATAACAAGTGTAATGGCCGCCATTGTAATGCCACGTTTGTTTGTTTACAACAATCATATCTTGAAATGAAACAAGGTATTATGTTCCTCCTGTAGCCTAGTAGCTTGACAGATTTTGAAGAGTGACGTAATTAGTTTCGTATTCTTCTTCAAAACGTCTTAGTGATTGGCGTCAGCAAAACACTCATATAGTGGAAGTAAATAATTAAATATCAGTAATAATACAG
Organism: Papilio glaucus; assembly: GCA_000931545.1. Lineage (NCBI taxonomy): Eukaryota > Metazoa > Arthropoda > Insecta > Lepidoptera > Papilionidae > Papilio > Papilio glaucus. The sequence goes on along the minus strand of JWHW01029426.1, from coordinate 84,266 downwards.
TCAGTCGGGTATTTTTCTAAGCTATTACTTCTAGGTTTATAATAATAAAACAAATGCATGCTTGATCGTATGTGTATACAAATGTTTTAGAAAATAATTAGTTAATTTCTGCTAACTGTACCCTGCTGAAGTTAGTGCTGTAGATTGGTTTAAGTCGCGCGCCGCCGACAGATAAAGGAGCGGCCGATGTGAGTCGCATTCATTTGTAAATCGCACTGTCTACAAATATTGTATCTTTTTATATATCTATATATCTATTTTAGCCAAAACTACACACCACATATATATGTGGAGAAGGATACCTCAACGTCTCCGTTAGTCACGATGGTAGGATGTTGGGATGGAGGGTATAAAAGATAAAGGTTGAAAATATATTTTATAATCAAAATTTTGCATAATTAAAAAAAAGAAAAAACTCAGCTATGCGGTTGCTTGCAGCTATATTATGAAAGAATATTAAAATTTGACGGAAAAGTTCCTACAAGTGCTAATTCGTGATTTAACTTGACAACGTAAAAATAATCACTCACGTTTATAACCTAAACGGGTAGAGAGATATTACAAATTTACAATTCACGTGATCCTGGCACACATCTCTCGCTTCTTCCACATCCATACATCTACGCATACAAGCTCGTCGGTTTTTTTTTTTTTTTCTTTATTTATTCGGGACTTTTGTCTTACAGGACATGTCAGTCCCATTGTTCCTTATACTAACTTATGCACTAACATTTTATCGTGATAAAATTAAAATTAATTCTAGTGACACTACCTTATACATGAATTATATATATATACACACCTTACTACTACAACTATTATTATAAGTGTATATATGTACATTTGCTAAACTTAAATGTTTTGCATATTTATGTTCCTCGTCACCTATACAGCTTGAGGATCATGTTGCGTACCGCTTCTGAGTTCTCAGTCAAAGGCTGAGATAAAATAGATTGGTACTCCCCCACACTGTACCTGGTTATGTTGTATTTTTTAATAAGGTCTTCTCTCGCATCCTCATTTAGGACACACTCCGCAAGCAAGTGCTGCACATCCTGGATAGTGTCGCACGACTCACAATTAGGTGATTGCTTCTTTTTCATCAGGAAAGCAAACTTACCACACGGAATGTGTCCGGAACGAAGGCGCAAAGTTAATACAATTGATGACCTGTTTAGACCACACCTATCAAACCAAGGCACTTGGGGGGGTTGACTCTGAATAGTTCTGTACCAGATACCTTTCTCCTTCGACCTTTGATCAAAGTGTTCCTGCCAAAGTGTTAAACATACTCTTTTATAATAAGGCAAAATTTCAGAGTAATCAGGAAGTACTTCATACTCTGTTCCTTCTAGGACTGCAAGCTTTGCTAAAATATCGGCCTTCTCGTTGCCTTTTAAACCGATATGTGAAGGTACCCATTGTAATACTACACTCCGGTTACTAATATGAAATTTTAAGATTTCATCTAAAATGGAGTATGCTATCGATACTCCTCTGACTCCAGAGGTGCATCGAGCAATGTGTTGTAGGGCACTTCGGCTGTCCGTTATAATGACTACCTTTAATAGGTTACTAGCATTGCTCGTCGGTTACGGGTACTCCTTATATCGCCCTTCTTTAGTCCGTCACTAATCTGATCGATATAAGTTCGTTTAGGATAGAACGTCCTCTAGCAACACTGCCACTCACTTTTCCAACGTCAATTTGAATTGTAACTCATTCTTTATTAACTGTTTCAACATGCCCGAGTCAATATTTATAAGATACGTAAGTTTAGTTGTCGATGTCTTACGGTACTGAGACGTGGCTCCACTGCGGGCACCATTAGACGGCTCAAAGTTACTCTAAGAGCAATGGAGGGGCTACACTCAGAGTTTCTCAGCGATATCAGGAAGTATGTGATCCGCAGTAGAACCAAGGTAACTGACATTGTCCCAAGAATTGCAAGCCTTAAGTGGCAATGGACTGGACATTGCTCGCAGAACGGATGACCGATGGAGCCGAAAGGTCCTAGAATGGGAATACGGGTCGACGCGGCGTCGGTAGGTCTCCCACACGATGGACCGATATGCTAGGTAGGTCGAGGCTGCAGGAACCCACTGGATGAAGGGGGTATAGGACTGATCTCTGTGGTGGACAAAGGGGCTACGTTCAGCAAATGTCGAATATCGGCTAAGGCTGAATGCTATGAATGAATATATCTCATAATGTACTCCCAACAGAATTGTGAACTGTACAAAATTGAAAAAAAATAATTTGAACTATGCGAAGTGCTCAACACAAAACTTTTTCAAAATGATTTACAGAAGCTTTAGATTTTCAGTTGCGAAATTCATTTTGTAAATGCTACACAAAATGAGAATTTACTTTAACTGGAACTTTTTCTATGCCCCTAGATCGCTTTTATGTTTCGCTTTTCAAAGGGGACGTTAAAAATTTGACTGCCACTCCATTTTAAAAGTATTTTTGCCTAAACGTAGTCGTGAATTTGTATTTAATAAGATATTCATTAACTAGAACTATGTATACCGTGTTCCACAGCAAGATGGGATTTTTGTAAACAAATGTTTTTACGTTAAAATTCGTAAATTCCAAAATATTTTCGAAAACCAACATTCTCTTACATTACCTTATGACATTAGCTATCCATATTACACAATTTCACATCATTTTATCTCACGTCCGCATCAACAATATCTGTTGCACGAATTAGCCGGCACGACCGGTGAAATACCACGACCTCACAGAACACAGGCGTGAAGTAGAAGTATTCTGATGAGTGAGGTGCCGGAAGCCTAATTTCAGCTCTCATCCTTTTCCCATCCTTTCCCAATAAGGATAGGTTGGGGACAGGATTTATGGGGAAAAGGAATATCGTTTTTCCCGTCTATCCTCTGTCCATTAAAGGTAGGCAATGCATCTGCGACTCGTTTGCTTGTTGCTAATGCCTATGGGTAGCGGTCTCTTAATGTTTGAAGAGCCGCTTGCTCGTTTGCCACCTTGTACCATAAAAAAAATATGAAAACCTCTCGCCTTACCGGAATCCTCGAGAAGAGGGGGGATTTAAAACCAGCACAAGGCCAGATATTAACTTATGTCTCGAGCTCCAGCTACCTCACCATCATGATGTTAGCATTCTACTACCATGCGGTTTTCGCGTAATTTCCTGCCTCGCCCAGCTGCGGTGCGGAATGATCTGTCTCCAGCGGTATTTCCACAATGCTTAGGGTCTTTCAAGAAGCTTGTATACTCTTGCCTGCCGGTAACGCAGTTTCTCTGGTCTGGTCATGAGCGTCGGTGATCATTTAAGCGACCAGCTCCTTGTTTGTCACACAGAACATCACACGGACACAACAAACGTATACCTATAAATAAAACGGCTTCATTTAAATATCGAGCTGGATGCGAAAGATCGCATAATTGGATCTTTACAGCTTCTCGGCTAAATAAAAAATACATAAAAACGTCATAATCCAGCATCCTCCCAGCGCGGTGTTTAACCAACGAAATTGTACGGTTATACCGCATTTAGTGCCATCCTTGAGGTGGAATCTTGTAGCGATGTTAACTACAACTTTACGATCTACTTAACGACATAACAAACCTCTGTTGCCCAGTTATAAGAGTGGAATAATCCCAACTGGGGGTATACAGAGACAACAGAGACAGTATATATTGTAGCCGCTGTCGCTTTGCACTTGTCGTTTCCTCATACAAACTTTCATCTCCTATTTTAGACTTTTAGGGGATGGAATTAGACAAAAAAATTCTTAATGCTCCCCTGCATGCCTCAATACATCCGATAGATGAAAGTATACAGTTTGATTATCCGAATAAACCCATTTCCACGTACCTATTTCTCCCAATTACTACTTCGGATAATCGACGCTCTAGTACTAGTTTTCGGTGATGTCGTTGCTGGTAACCTTATTGACGGTTCTTACAGCTTCATCTGATACAGGGCTCGCGATCCGAGTGATCTTGAGCTAAAAGTAAAAAATTCTAGGTCCCTGTAATCTAGGGGCCTAGTTGCTGGATTGGCCAGCCATCGGTGTGAGTGATGTGTCTACTCAAGTTACCGTCCGTACCGTCTACGTGTTACCGTCGAAGACTATAATGACGTCTACTAAGTAGGGGAATCGACGCTCTACTGTAGTTTAGTTTATACACTGATGATCTACGAATGAAAGTTCAACTTACTTATTTTAAATTACAAATACTATTTGCGATTTCAGCTTGAAACTAGTAACACAATGTTAGTGTTTTTATATTACCTTGTTGACTTTTGTTTGTTATTTCACGAAATGAAATTTTCATCGTAAAAAAAAGCTGTGCACCCGCCGAAAAGCTACGAGAAAAGCTGCGTGCAATTTAAATCCAATTAGTAAATGGAATTTCACTTAAAAAAGACCCTTTCAGCGCCTATTCTCTCTTGTTTCTGTTTAAACTTTCAACAGCTTTCTCTATTCCCATTTTTATTGTTTCGTTTTTCGTTGATTTCATTTCCTCTTTAAAATCTGAAATACTGTTGATGCTATTACGATGCTCATATTTGTGATAACATTGTAATGCATTATTTCTTATAAAAATACTCATCAGCATTATTAAAGGTTCAATCGTTGATTTAAAAACAAATATGTGCTCACGCCCGCAATCTTGAGAGGTAGGCAGAGATCACGGATTTCCATTTGGCACGATCCTTTCACACCTTTCTCGCTTCTTCTACATTTGTACGCATACATGCTCATCAGTTACGTGTATTCTTTTTATCGCTTTTTCCTGTTCTTTATCCCTCTATCAGCTGTCATATCTGTATTCACACCTTTCATACACATATAATCTTTTACGCAATCCATACATACTTTCTTCGACTTCCTTCCTTCCTATACCCTTGTAACCATCCACGCTCATTCTCATTACTTTATATATCCTTAGTAGAACTTATATCGATCAGATTAATAGCTTACTAAAAAGGGAGATATAAGAAGCACCCATAACCGACGAGCATGTATGCGTAGATGTATGAATGTAGAAGAAGCGAGGGAGGTGTGCCAGGATCGTGCTAAATAGAAGCCTAGCCCTCTGGGTTACGGGCGGGAGTGCATGTTTATTTATTTTATTTTATACGTCCCTCATCCCTTCACGCACCATGACCATACCTCACTAATCTCTTGATTCTCAGACTTCTGCTACTTTTTCTAGTACAGACTTTTATACAGAGAACTTTCAGACTTCCTTTAGTATACGCATTTTTAATTTTATCAATCCTCGTCACACCACACACCCGTCTTAACATTCGCAACTTGGCTACATGCACTCCGTTTTATACAAACCTTTGTTGGGCCAACACTCAGCTCCATACAATGCGTCCTACATCACCACTTAGACTATACTAATATGATAAAGAGGATAGATTTGTTTGTATGTTTGCATTGAGTACGCTCCGAAACTACTGAACCGATTTTAAAAATTCTTTCACAGTTAGGAAGCTACACTATCCCCGGGTGACATAGGCTATATTATATTTTCCAAAAAAATAGGGATCCTTACTAAACTCCAATAATGTGTAATAAAATTATCTAAAATTTTCTTTACTGAGATATTTGGTCACAATGTGTAATTTCGTCCAACTTAAAAGATAGGATAGGTTTTTTTTTCTATTTTTTAGTGCCACCCGTGCGAAGCCGGGGCAGATCGCTAGTACATACGTACTCCTAAGAAGGTAAAGTATTAAAGTAGTCTGAAGCATATACTATTTAAATAGGATTTTCACTTTGTAAACCATACATGAAATGAATTTCGCAAACGAAAATTTTCGCTTTTGAGTAAAGAAAAAAAAATTGTGCGTGCAGTTTAACTTTCATTTCGAAATGAATTACTTTTTAAAAGTTTTTATGAACCTCTTTGCTTTAAAATTTAA
>JWHW01029426.1:66306-77312 GCA_000931545.1 Papilio glaucus | reverse complement strand
GTGCATATTTATTTATTTTATTTTGTACGTCCTTCATCCCTCCGCGCACCATGACCATACCACACTAATCTCTTGATTCTCAATTTCTCTGCCACCAGCTGAACTTTCAGACTTCCTCTAGTATACGCATTTTTAATTTTATCAATCCTCGTCACACCACACACCCGTCTTAACATTCGCAACTTGGCTACATGCACTGCTTTTTATACAAACCTTCGTTGGGCCAACACTCAGCTCCATACAATACGTCTTACGTCACCACTTAGACTATACTAATATTATAAAGAGGATAGATTTGTTTGTATGTTTGCATTGAGTAGACTCCGAAACTACTGAACCGATTTGAAAAATTCGTTCACAGTTGGGAAGCTACACTATCCCCAGGTAACATAGGCTATATTATATTTTCCAAAAAAATAGGGATCCTAACTAAACTCCAATAATGTGCAATAAAATTACCTAAAGTTTTCTTTACTGTCATAATGTGTAATTTCGTCCAATTTAAAAGATAGGATAGTTTTTTTTCTATTTTTTAGTGCTACCCGTGCGAAGCCGGGGCAGATCGCTAGTACGTACGTACTACTAAGAAGGTAAAGTATTAAAGTAGTCTGGACGCATATACAATTTAAAGAGGATTTTCACTTTGAAAACCATACATGAAATGAATTTCGCAAACGAAAATTTTCGCTTTTGAGTAAAGAAAAAAAAATTGTGCGTGCAGTTTAACTTTAATTTCGAAATGAATTACTTTTTAAAAGTTTTTATGAACCTCTTTGCTTTAACATTTAATTACAGTGTGACAAACCGACAAAGATATGTTTTATATCAACTTTATTTATAGATGTGTTCGAATTTGTTGGTCCTAAGATTCAGTTTTCCTTCGTATTTGGAGCAGAGTAAAGTAAATTGCCTGCCTGGGTTCGAATCCACGACCTACAGTACGTAAGTCGGGGCCTATACCACTAGGTCAATGCTCCCAAGTACTCAAGCAGAATGCTTATATTATTTTACTGCTTAAGGTAACCTCTATGACATAGCAGGTAACGGGCGAAGCTTTCGATACGACGATGCGTAATTTTTATTCACAATTTCGAGGGTTGTCCTTACGATTGTAATGCCGCACGTTAGCACAGTTGATAGTCGCTGACGAATCCGATGCCTTCGTTGCAGAAGCCTACGCTTGTATGTGCATATATTTGTGACTAGCTGTGCCCCGCGGTTTCAGCCGCCCTGCAATTTTACTTGAGCGAAATGATACTACCGTAACCTCATCATCATCTCCCTGTCCTTTTCCCGCGTATGTGGGGTCGACACAGTATGGTCGTTGCTACTACGTTGCACAGTTAAATTCATATATCTTTTTTATTTATAAGCCGATTCAGATAAAACAAACACTAAATGTTAAGTGAAGCTTACCACAATACATTAGTGAAAACCGCACCTAAATTAGTTATGCCGTTTCTGAGATTAGCGGTAACAAACGCACAGACAAACAGATAAACAGACAAAAATTCAAATAATCATTGTAATAATAGTTTTTCTCAAATATCTTCCATGTACCGACAGCGATCAGTTACATTTTTATTAGATGTATAGATATATGTCATGTGCATTCAGTATGGAAAATTTATTTTGATATTACATACAAACACTTCAATTTGATTTATTTGTATACATAATTTACGGTGTGTTAACTTAAGATATCTCAATACTACCATAACATACTAATACCAGTTCAAACTGGTTTGGGTACTTTGTGAAGCAGCAGCTTGTATATTTTGAGCTCTACCACAATTAAAGCCTTTCCCAAACGCTGTTGTAAAATTTGAGGTTCATAAAATCTAATTCGAACAAATTGTTCACCAAAAAGAAACACGAACACGAAACAAAACAACGAAGGACACGTGACGTTCCCCACATCCTTTAATAGGAACATAACGAGCCCTCATTATTGTTAATTCGACAGTGAGCCTCTGTTTTTGCACTCATTAAGAAAACTTCAATTAATTATGCGACCCTTGTCGACGGAGCGACGTCGTAATGTACCACTGTCCTCATATACGGTTTTCATACACGTTTTGGATCACAAAAACATTCTTTCAATTATTATACTAGCTGTCGACCGCACAATTATAAATTCTTGATTTTAATCATTCAACAGTTCACCTTGTGAGCTGGATGTAGAAAGCAACGTAAAGTGACACCCAGTCGACCGTCCCAGGTATCTTAAAGGATGTGGTTGAGAAGGACCTGCTTGAACTTCAAATTCATGACTGTCGAGAGATGGCACGGGATCAGGGAAAGTGGAATCTCTTGGTATCGGTCAAGGCCCATTTTGGGCGCCATTCTAGTTAGTTATATAACAGTATTTTAGTCGTTGGTCCTTTTTCTGACATTCCTCAAGAAAGTTGGTGTTGATCTACTACTCGAGAAAAACCGGGGCGGTTAGCTAGTGAAAAACATTCTATTATTTCCTTTTCACATAATATTGTATTGTGTTAACATTCTGCACGTGTAAGTAATGTGAAAAGGCCTTAATTAGATCAAAACCATTATAAAAGGTGTTTACACAACACTGTCAATTAAAATAACATTTGTTTATTAGTGACAAAACAAATAATATTATTCATACATGGTAGGAATTTATATCAAATATTTGTTTTGATAACATGAAAGTTTGTATGTATGGATGTTTGTTACTCTTTCACGCAAAAACTACTGAATGGATTTTAATGAAACTTTACAATAATATACCTTGTACATCGGAATAATACTTAGGCTACAATTTATAAAGATATTGTTTCAATTGTTCAAAATATAACGATAAATGTCAAGAAAAGAGGTAAAAATTCCGCCATATTCGAGCTATTCTATTGTACCTTCTTTCTATTTAACCATTAAGTATTAATATACAAATACAAAAATATAAAGCGAAATGATCTCAATCCGATCCAATCTTTTTTGGTTTTTATTGGGTGATAAATCATTGATAAAATAATACCTCTCGGTATTCAAAATTCTGTAAAGTTATTTTTCAGGTGAATCATTAAAAAAATAATGTTATAAATTATGGAACAATTTATCATTGTAATGACAAAAGTTCTTTGCTTTTGAGAACTGAGAATCCTTGATCCCGGACGCTTCTTCATTTACGATCTGTTTTTTTCTATCAAACTTCCTCTCAACTTTAGTCATAACTCTTGGTCATATAAATTTCTTTTCTGCGGTTATAGTTGATTCCGCTAGGTTACTAGTAAGTTAGGCTTAGAGGTACAATCAGTAACAGCGGATTTGGGGGCACTAAGGACTCCTCTCCCTCACCAAATCATTAGAATTCTTCCGTTATTTCACAATGAATGATTGTTATTCTAATTATTTTTGAAGTTAAAACTTCTTTAGTTGCGTTAGACCATATTTGGTAGGGGAAAATTTGAATTTGGAACATTATCCCCGAATTATTCTTGAATTTAATTGTTAAGAGACAAAGGTTCATTTTTGTTTACTTTTTATTTATTTTTGAACTATTGTCGCGCCTTCCCAACTGTTTTAAGGTTTCACTTCTATCGACCGTTTTTATGACTGCCTGTGTTTTTTTTATCACCTTACTTACCTTACTTTGTTATGCATGTAAGTATTAATATTCGTTCGTTAAAAACTACGCTATAAGTCTAAGAGAACTATGGAATCTGTCCGTCTGTTAATCATCCGGTTTGTCTATTAATCGAATAACCAGCTGGTATATAATACAGTATTTCACATAAAAACGAAAGAGAACAATTTCATATACTGTTATTAGAGAAGTATATAAATGTAAAATACATACACATGAAATTGACCTAAATTAACAACATTAAAGGTGAAATTTCCATGTCCAAAATCAGCCATAATCAGATGTAAAGTAATGAAGGGCGGGTTGTCATGGCAACGTCAATATCCCTCTTATCATTAGCCGATAATTCAGAATGCGAGAGCGCTTTGCGTTTGCAATCGTTACGCAAACGCTCCGTCAGAATGGCGACCGTACTATTTGTTTGCAACGATGCGGCAATATCTCCTCTCTACACATGTATGTATTTTCTTGACATAAAAGGGTAAAAATAAATCTAATAAATTCATCAACTCTCCTCAAACCAGTCTCTAGTAATATTTGTACCTACTAAGTTATCCTCTAAAACTCTTCTTTCAACTGTTTTAGCTATAATGCTTCTTGTATTGCAGAAGATAACGACATCAGTGCTGGATAATGCTACTGTCAGTGTTTTTAGAATTCTTCCCTTCTTTTCCTCTTCCCGTTACCATCCTATCCTGATGAGGAAAGGGTGGGAAGGGGAAGAGGACTGAAATTAGGCCTCCGGCACCTCACTCATCAGACGCAACGCAGAATACTTCTACTTCCCGTCTGTTTTCTGTGAGGTCGTGGTATTTCAACGGTAGAGCCGGCCCATTCGTGTAACAGATGTTGTTGCGGGCTCTACCACTGTTTATTACAAAGATTACCTATAAGATTTTTCCCTAGCAAATACCGTCTAACGCGGCTAAAGTATTTTTCACTTCAAAAACAATTTCGGCAGTATTCAGTCTCGATGTCAGGTATGCTCTTATCAACATTAGGTAATAACTCACAACGGTCCAGCAAATGCACGCAAATATTCCACCGCGGTCAGCGTGCTCGACAGCTGCCGCGATAAACGCACGCCTCTATTGACTCCGGAATGCTGTTTAACTTCAATACGAAAATTCCTTTGTCAATTCCAGTTCATAATAATAGCGTGCATACAGAACATATAAAACATGCGAGTCGGACTGTCACAGTAAGGGTACCATTATCCATAAAAACGGCAATAAAGTCACGTTTGTTGTATGGGAGCCCCATTGAATATTTATTTAATTATGCTGGCAATAGAAATATGTGAAAAATTCAACTGTCTTAACTATCACAATTCATGAGATACAGCCTGGTGACAGACTGACATACAGACAGACTGTCATACAAACAGACGGACAGTTGAGACTTAGTGAGAGTTTCCGTCTTATGCTTTGGGTACAGAACCCTAAAAATGAATAGCAGACCCTTTTGTAAAAATTGAAATGTTGAGAGCGATTCGAATAAACAACGACCAAGCTCTTCACCCTGGCTTTCAGGGCTCGTGTTTTTGCATTTTGTACCGAATAAACTACGAAAAGCGTTCCGAAGAATTTTTCACAACAATTGCTGATGCTAACTGCTATTTCTATTGTTTGACTTAACGCGACAGTTCAAAATATTTTTTTTATGGGTGAAGGTGGCAAAGGAGCAAGCGGGTCACCTGGTACTAAACGGTACCCATAGACATCAACAACAAGGAAATGAATCGCTGGTGCGTTGCCTACCTTTAATGGACAGAGGAGAATCAACGCAACAGAATTTTTCCATATCCTATCCATTCCCGCACCGTCCAATCCTCTTCCCCATCCCATCCTATCCTTATTGGGAAAGGATGAGAAAGGTAGGAGGACTGAAATTAAGCCTCCGGCACATCACTCATCAGTCGAAACGCAGAAGCATACTTCCACTTCACGCCTGTCTTCTGTGAGGTCGTGGTATTTCACCGGTAGTGCCAGTCCATTCGTGCCACAGATGTTGTTGTTTACTTAAGGATTGCATCTTATTATTATTAAGGATATAGGTTTTCTATAAGTTAATTAAATGTCATTACATTACATTAAAATACGAGTGCCGTGCATAATTCATGAGACGTAATGACTCCCTAACGGCGTATTATTATATTCATAACGAACGGTAAGGCCTAGTGCTTCCAATAATATTTTTGAGTTATTATTAATATTGTAATAATAATTCGGATAGTTTTTCAAAGTGCTTGGAAAGTCAGCCAGATGGTAGTAGAACCAGGAGGCCGAAGATACGATGGCTCGATGACGTCGGAATCAAGTGTTGGAGCTAAAAAAGACCAGACTGAGGCCCTGTTGAGCCTCAGATGATTGAATGAACTTCTAAAGCGATTAGGAAAATCTAAATCACCACACACTAATACTACCAATTATTCGTCTGACAAACAAGTCCTGATTATATCAAAAGCTCTTTTGACGTGAATAGACATTGTCAAAGAGGTACACTCGCATACAGTAGGAGATTCTCCACTGTTCTTTGAAAGTACGGAACTTAGACATATATAAATGCAATCAACGTATATAAAAGACGATATATGTGTGTATGTATGTATGTTCCTTTAGATTCCGAAACGGCTACCCGGGCGAAGCCGGAGTGGATCACTAGTATTTCATATATTATATGCTCGATAAGGGTTGACGTCAGCCAGGCATTCAAGCATATACTGTAGCCAAAACCGAGCCGACCCCATATAAGTGGGAAAAGAGAAGTGAGAATTTTGTTTTTACTAAACCTGAAAATTGATTACCTTTTAATAAAGCTTCATATACATGCTTTCTGAGGTCTAAGCCTTGAACTATTTAGCAGGTTACTTAACGTGTCGACAGCGGAACTACACACCGGGGACATGCATAATTCATGGCGGATAATGAAGCTGTAACGAGATGTTATAATGCCACCGATCTATTCAAATATATGTTACATTAGAGCACTTACACCAGTTATGCAAAGGTAAACCTGGATAACGATCATTTATGATTCCTTCATGCACAATGTAACCAGTTTTTTCTGGTTACAGTTAAAATTTATCTTTTGCACCATATTCTAATACTCGTACCTTTAAACCTTCTGGAGTAGTCGATTTCATTTTACGTTTTTTATCGTCTCTACAATGGGGAGTGTTCCGAAGAATTGTTTGAAACAATTTCTGCCGCTGAGTTTAGCCATCGTGCAACTCAAGATAGTTCTAAATACCAACCAAACCTTGATAGATTCCATTCCACAATCGCGCAGTTTCCTCGTAACTTTCTGCCTCGTACAATCGCCTTGTAGTACGACTTAGAATCCTTCAAGAATAGAGTGTACATCTTCCTTAAACGCCGACATCTCATCTACTTTTTCTATGATATTGTGGATGTTCATGGGTGGCTGTGATTACTTAATTTTAGGCGAACTTGCTCGTTTGCCTCTTCTCCTATATAAAAACAAGGATATTAAGCAAAACGGGACCTAAAATCTTTTACGAAAATCAAAGGTTTTGCAGTGGTTGAGCTATGGGCTCTTAAGCAGATATTGCAAGTAACAGGGCTCGTCTGACGAAGTATCACAGCCTCATCGAATACGTCACTGTAATATATTTGCCTTTGCCTTTCGTCTAATAAGCAAGGTGGCAGGCTCCAACCACTTCCGTTTCTCGAATTTCCTTTTCCTTATGTACTCCCCTACATTTCCCCTACTATTCTTTCTTACAGTACGACTGGCAACATGTTGGTCACATAACATTTGATGAGCTTCTTAGGTAACCCTCCTTGTAGCATTAAAACACAAATACACGTATTCATAAGCATCAAATATTGTCTATATCCAACCCTTACGTACACGACAAGCTCTTGGAATAGCACAAGCCATAAACCATACCTCATCTCTACCATAATCAATGTGATATCTTTCAAGAGAATAATTCAATTAATGTTTAATTGACATGTATAACGTTTTAATAACGTTTTAGTGACATGTAAGGTAAGTAGGCACAAGTTATAACATAAAAGCGATTTTACTGTCGCAAGTCTTATCATGAATTGAATTGACCAGTGCATAAACACAATCCGATCTGATCTTAAGAGACCATATAATCACAATTAATAATTAATATATAAACCTCAACAGTGGTGGAGCCAACTGCATAGATCCGCAACAACATCTGTTGAATGAATGGACGACTACGATATAAACGACGACCGACTCGACCGGTGCAATACCACGACCTCACACACAGGACAGACACAAGATAGGCGTCAAGTAGAAGTATTTTGCTTTTCGTCCGATGAATGAGATGCCGGAGGCCTAACTCCAGTCCTCTTTCCCTGCCATCCTTATCTAAAAAGAAAAGGATATGAACAGGAAATTCCCTGCTTTGAAGTTAAAACTTCTTTATTCGCGCTTGAGTTGAGGAGTAAGCTGGTGAATGCACGACGAGGCGACAGGCAGGGCCTTTTTCCATTAAATGTAGAAAACGCATCTGGAACTCATAAGCTTGTTTCAGATGCTTATTGATAGCGGTCGCTTCATATCGGATGCACCGCTTGCTCGTTTGCCACCATATTCTATAAAAAAAGAAATCTTCAAGAAATTTAAGTTCTTGAAAACGACATCTCAACGCTGTGATTATGAAATAAGATGCAGTACAACGCCATCTATTGCCGTCAGTTGGACATTGAACACACGTTTTCCCTCGACCTGTATAAACTCAATCCGCACCACACAGGAAGTGATTGGATATTGAAAATTTAATGGGCAGTAGTGGAAACGGCAGGTCACTTAGCGTCGGTACACCGCAAGGTTTAAAGCGATGCCATTAACTGTATCAAACAAGGTTCACAAATTAGTCTATCATTTTTAAATGCTGACTCACAAAATTATGTAGAGGTATCTTATGTATATATTTTACTAGCTGTTGCCCGTGACTTCGCACGGATTCGTTTATCACCACTCTAGAAACTTTTGTATGATTCCGCGTATAATAACTTTGAATTATAGGTCTAAGGTTACATGTACAGTTGTATTCTCAAAATATTACAATGAGAATCGATATTGTAAATGAACATTTATATAAATCGGAAACAGTTTTATTTTCGGGATGTATCCCTATGTAATTTCTGTACCCCTGACAATGTGTGTGTGCAAAATTCCATGATCGATTGAATTTTTCAAAACTTAAAACGTAACGCACAAACAATCTCACATACGCATTTTTAATATTAGTTAGGGTTAAAATAAAAGCGGACGGTAATAGTATCACTATGTTACTAGCTTTGAAATAAGGAGTGAGTGAAGAAATTACTACTTCCTAGAACACTCTCACAACAGTACCCTCTACAAGAAGGACCTAGGATGAAGTCAAGTTAGCCATAGTCTATTAAATGTGGCTACCCTCTGACCACTAAAGCTCCTTTATAGGTCCCGCTTTACGGTACGGAACCCTGAAAAGATGGCAGCTAGTTTTTGTCAATTACGTCCCAATTGGGTTTCTTCTTCACTTTTCGCCCGCTAATGGATATAATTTGTTACATTTTTGTTGTATATAATTGCGTACAAAAGAGAGTCCGTCTTAATGATTCTAAATAATTAATTACTCGTGCACATGAAACAGTTGTGAATTCCCGAGTCCTGTAATTTGTGAAAAAGTTTTATTACGCCGTGTAAATTGGATTTTTAAAATGGACGCGAAATTTCCGCTGCCGTGTGACCGACCGGCAAATTTTAAAATTCTTCACTGGGACCAATTAAATTTTATTCAACTGTTGTTTGTATGTGCCAATTAAATAAAACTTTAAACAATTCAAATAGATGAACGCGTAGCAAATTGATTGCAGATGTAATGAAGAATCGACATCCTACTAATATTATAAATGCGAAAGTTTGTTTGGATGTTTGTTACTCTTTCACGCAAAAACTACTGAATGGATTTTAATGAAACTCTACAATAATATAGCTTATACATCAGAATAACATATAGGCTATATTTTATAAAGATATTGTGTCTATTGTCTAAAATATAACAATAAGTGTCAAGTAAGGAGGAAAAAATTCCGCTATAAGCGAGGTATTCTGGTATGCGCTGCAAAAACCGTTAGAGTTACACGTATATAATGTATAATGGAATTGTTTACCTTAAACAGTCCTACAAAAAAGTCCGCGACAGCATATATCTATCTTTTATGTGTAAGCAATTATCGCCAAAATAGTGAACCATCTATTAATTATAGGGCGAAGCGAAGTTTGCCGGGCCAGCTAGTATATCAGTAATATATACATTAACTATCAATAGTTCCTAGAATAGTAGCCTAAAGGTAAATCTGGTGACCACTGTCAAGTGTTGTATGGGAGCCCCTTAAAATATTAATTTTATTCTGTGTTTCAGTATTGTTATAGCGGCAACAGGAATACATTTTCTGTAAAAATTTCAACTGTCTATCACGGTCACATACAGCCTGGTGACAGATGGACAGACGGACAGCGGAGTCTTAGTAATAGGGTCCTGTTTTACCCTTTGGTTACAGAACCCCAAAAAGTAAGCCTCCCTTTATTACCAGTTCAGGGAATCAAAACCTAAAATTAATCTCTCTTTAAACCACGGTAAAGATCCTTAAGGAAGCTATAATATTTCGGCTCTGTATAAAATTTCAATGAAATTGCCCATTATCCTGTTTCATACCCGTTTTAAGTATTTTAACAAACAATTTTATAAGATTAAATCGTTGCAAAATTACTACCGGTTGGAAGTTGATAGACTTGTAATAATAATTTATTTTTAAACGAAATAAAATGGTATTATAAATGAAGTGTGTGGCAGTCCTGGTAGGGGGCGTCCTAGGCGAACTTATATCTACCAGATTGGTGACACACTTACTAAAAGTGAACCGTCGCTGGACGCCTGGCAGATGTGTATTCGCAATTATTATGCACAAAAGAATAGTTCATAAATAACCAAAGGAAATAAATATGACATAAAAAAAAGATTTATTAAGGAAAAAAATGATAGTTTATTTAATCAAAATTATTTGAGTTTAATAAAATAAAAACACTACGACAATGAACGTAGAAGAAGCGAATAGATGTGTCAGGATCGTGAGAAATGGAATTCATAATCTTTTACAACTTACTGCCTACCCTTCTAGATTTAAAGGTTATTTAATTATATAATGACATTAACTAAAGCTCCACAATTGTGATGAAAATACTTAGTAACTAAAAATAGGTATCCAGGAATTATTTCGTCTACGAATATCATAAGCTACGGTCCCAAAAGGCACAACTAAGTCTGTGCTTTTAATGTTACCAGTTTACACATATACAGCATACGGGGAATCCCCGCAGACGAGTTAGAGCATGATGTAAG
>JWHW01029426.1:48357-59323 GCA_000931545.1 Papilio glaucus | reverse complement strand
ACTTCCACTTGACGCCTGTTTTCTGTTAGGTCATGGCATTTCAACGGTGGCCGGTACATTCGTGCAACAGAATTTGTTGTTGAGAACGTGACCACTGTTAAACATAGACAAAAAGTTGAACCAAAGTGCAATACCCATCATCTCCTTTATTGCCTGAAATAGAGGCATATAAATTTCTGTCTTCGTCGTAGGTTTTATCCTCTTTCCATTCCTACCCCTATCTCTTATCCCCTTTCTATCAAAAACGATGACAATACGTCCAAGGTGCAAATTCCTACATGTCACGTGACATTGGTCAATTGTTCGAGCTTATCTCCTATATGAGAACGGAAGTCCACTCCACGGACGCAAACCTGGACATCTCCAATGCTTGTACAACTGGATAATATTTAAAATATGTGCGTAACTCAAGCAGCGCTCGCCAGAATGGCCCTAGCAGATTAAATATTTATCCAAGAACAAGGCATTTGCTTGAGTTACGACGCAAGTTTTCACATCTTGCTGTTCATACGGTCTGAGATTAAAACGAGCGTCGCAAACGACCGGTGATTTATCCGGGATATGATGTTGAGCATTTTTATATTGTTAAACCTTAAAGATGTATCTTATCTAATATTAAATATGGTAATGTTTGTTTGTTACGCTTTAACTCATTAACGAATCAACCGATCGTCATGAAATCCACACACATTATCAGAGGTACAGACATACTTACCTTTCATACCGAAAATAAAACTGTTCCCGAGGTACATAAAAACTTCATTTACAATATCGGTTGCCATGGCAATGTTTAATTTACAATAACAACTTTTTGCTACGTGTTACCGAAATTCCATATTATGCGAGGAATCACGAATGCGCGCGAAGCCACGGGCAACAGCTAGTTTAAAATATAAATTGAAAACAAGATTGTATCTTGACATCTTCCCCTTCCCTAATAAGGAGCGGATGGGAAAGGGAAAATTATTTGACGGGATAGGAAAGAAAAGAAGATTCGTTTTCCTAACTCTCCCCTTCCTGTTCAAAATTAAGGTAGGCGACACATCCGGCACTCATTTGCTTGGTTGTCGAAACGAGGGAGGTGTACCAAGATCGTGTCAAATGAATTCGTATCTCTCGCACACTCATCTGGATTAGTGAAATTATTAATTGTTATTATTTTATATTTTGCTATATTAAAAATAGTTATAAGGAAAAAGAGTGGCTTAAAAGTGGATGTTGCAACTAGAATTGAGAATGGTATACTTCGGTGGTTCGGGTATGTTGAAAAGATGAATGAAGAGAGAATGATGAAACAAATTTATGTAGCAAGAGTGAGTGGCAGTGTTGGTAGGGGACGCCCTAGGAGAATATCGATCAGATCAGTGGTTTAAAAAGGGCTATATAAGGAGCACCCATAACCGACGAGCTTGTATGCGTAGATGTATGAATGTAGAAGAAGCGAGGTGTGCCAGGATCGAGCCAAATGGAAATCCATAATCTCTGCCTAACTTTTCGTTCACGCCCGTAACTTAGAGGGGGTTACCGGTACACCTATTTATTTATTTATGCTTTATGTATTATGAAAATAAATCGAGGATACGCTTTAACTATTGCCTCAGCATTTGTTACCGGCATTCCGCATAAATAATGACAGTCGTGTTTATTCAGTCACAACTTTGCTGGGAGTCGCGATTGAATTTTTAATATCCAATACGTTATTTTCTTGCTTCAGGTGAAGTGGAATGAATAATGTGTTGAATAAAAATTTATCATACTCGGTTTGCAATTTTTAATCGAAAGTTTATTTGTATAGTAATAATAACCTATAATAATAAATCAGCCTTTTTTAGTATGTTTCTCCACTACAGGGATACAGGCCTCCTCTCCGAGAAGGGGCAGTCTGGCCCAGTGTGGGTTGGCGGATGTCACATGTCTTCGAATTTAGTGGTTCTAAGACATGCCGGTTTCCTCACGATGTTCCTTCACTGTTTTTGAAGCAGGGATGATGAAATAAATTACACAAAGTAAATCACCTGCTTGGATTCGAACCCGCGACAGTACGTAAGTCGTGGCTTAAACCACTGGGCCACCACTGCTCCTTAAAACTAAAATTATCTAATTGTAGTCTTCATTTTAATTAGTTTACATATGTCATAATTTAACTGCCCCTTATGTGACACGGCACAGTATAGCCGCAGTCAGTACTGTACAGGTTTTAGCTACAGTTTTAAGGCTGGCCGCCTGCCTGATGCCAACCCTCCTCGGGAATTATAAATAGTTTTAAATATCTCTCTTCCGATGAATATTTAATTATGTTTTCAACACAATATGTGTCTACATACAGAGGGCGATAAACAGAAAATAGGGTATTTATTATCTTTTCCTGTCTCATCTCTTTCATGTTAAATCCTCTTCCTCTCTCCATTCTTTCCTCAAAAAGGAAGAAGATTAGAATTACGGCTCCGACATCTCAATCGTCTTGACGCCTGTTTTCTGTGCGGTTGTGGTATTTCACCGGTGGCATCTGCCCTATCATGCAGATGCAGTTGCGGGCTCTAGCTCCACTGTTAAACAAACTAAAGCATTAAGACAGGATAAATTATCCTTCATCGCCTGAAATAGAAGCATATAAGGGTCTGTATTTCGTCTACTCTGTAGTAGGAGATGTAGCTCTTATACCCTTTCTATGCTTCCCCTTTCCCTTTTACTTATCCCCTCTTTCTATAGACGTTGTTGCTGGCTCTACCACTGTTAAAAAACTCATACACGAATAGATATCTTGGGACATTATTCACACACGGCCATCTGATCCCAAACTAAGCAGAGCTTGTGCTATGGAAACCAGATAACTGATATACTATACACTACTTTTTTTTGTAAATACATACTTAAATAGATAATTACACCCAGACTCGGGACAAACAGACATGTTCATCCACATGTCTGTCTTGAGTGGGAATCAAACCCACGATCTGCGGCGTGACAAGCAAGTTACTAACGGCCCACGGGCCGGTGCCCGTATATATGTATATACATAAAGTTCTTATTCCAGAGGCAGTAAGTTAATGTCTTCAAGGAGTAGTTGTAAGTTATAACGTACTTAAGGGTTGTGCACCCCCAAGCGATATTCTAAGCGATTAATTTTAGCGCACGTCGTTTTACGAACAATTACACTTTATGTGATCTTAAGCCGTGACCTTGAGTTAAACAGAAAATTATATTTAAAGTCTAAATCTTTTTATCCGTCGTATATTTCAGAGTCCTGAAAGTTATCTTCAACATTCTTTCATAATTAGACGTGAAAAGTTTTATGAGACATAAAAGTCTGGAGTTTTTTGTCCTAATTTATTCTAAAATTAACACTTTAGTTTAACAGTGGTAGAGCAACAACAACATCTGTTGCACGAATGGGCCGGCTCGACCGGTGAAATACCACGACCTCACAGAAGACAGGCGTGAAGTAGAAGTATTCTGCGTTTCGTCTGATGAGTGAGGTGTCGGAGGCCTAATTTCAGTCCTCTTCCCCTTCCCACCCTTTCCTCATAAGGATAGGATGGGAACGGGAAGAGGATTGGACGGGGGATGGTTAACGGGGGAAAGGAATTATCCATATTCCTGTCTATACCCTCCTCTGTCCATTAAAGTTGGGCAACGCATCTGCAACACATTTGCTTGTTGCGGATGTCTATGGGTAGCGTCATCAGGTGATCCGCTTGCTCGTTTGCCGCCTTTTTCCATAAAAAAAACATGATTAAAGCGATCTGTGATTATAAAATGTACGTCGAGAATATGTATTGAATTTCATACTAATTTATTAATTTAGTAAACATTCGCAATAGATAAATTGAGGAGTTTCGAGTTCGCAATATACGCGTCCTCCTGACAGACAGAAAGAGGTCGCCGGTGCAGTTTTAATCCAATTAGCGAGCTCCCGCTGGGGAACAGATTTTCGCGCATCACTTCGTCCTACTTTTTAACCGACTTCAAAAAGGAGGAGGTTATCAATTCGTCTGTATTTTATGTTTGTTACCTCAGAACTCCGCTCCTGGTGAACTTTCGATGATTCTTTCTTTGTTCGAGAGCTAATGCTGGTCGTGTGGTCGCATTTCAAATCAAGATAACCAAGCAAGTTGCCTGTCGAACATGTCGATCTTGCGAAGCTATGATTTTCCTAACGAATACCGTCTAACGCGGGTGAAGAAGTTTTCATTTGAAAAATAACTTTCGTTGAAATTATAATGTTTAACAATCCAAAAATGAACAGTAAAAATTTAAGCTGAACTAAAAGAGTGGATAATATCGGCATCAGATGGGACAACCTGCCCAAATGAGATTTTCATGATATGACCGTGTCGGTAAGTAAGGAAATGGATTTATAAAATTAAACCTTCTTTAGCTGCGATACGCGATAGGTAAATCATAGATTGGGAAGATCGACATGCAACACGCTTATTTGAATTTGGAACAGTTTCGACAAACTTTTTTTTAATTTATTTTGTCTTGTATTCAACTTTGAATTTTATTGTTTAGAAACAAGGGCATAGATTTATATACCTCCAGCTACAAACCAATTCAACATTCAAAAGTGAACCTCGATTTGTGCCGCGATATTACCAGTGTATCGACGACACCCCAAAATGGAGAACATGCTGAACAATTTTTCAAACAAATACTTTTGAATTCTTGAAAAAATATTTGTAGGACAATGTAAACGGTGTTTATAACATTAATACTAAAATATTTAAAATAAAAAATAAAATAAAAAAGCCAATAATGTTATTTTAAATTGCAAATAACTACTAAAATACGAATGTTAATCTAAATTAAATTACAAAACTTACTTTTTTAATCTGTCATATTTGTAGGTTAAATATAATTTTGTAATGTATTGTAAGCCTTAAGTGGCAATAAGCCGGACACATTGATGCCAATGGAGCCAAAAAGTCCTAGAATGGCGGCCACGTACAGGTCGACGCAGCATTACGGTGCTTGTACACGACTTTTCTTATAGTGTACAAGCGGTCTTAGTAGGCCTCCCACAACTTGGACCGATGTTCTGGTCAAGAATGCGGGAGTCCACTAGATGAGGGCAGGGGACAGTTCTTTGTAGCAAGATTTACGTCCCACACAAATTTGTCTGAAAAGAACAAGAATTTTATATTATTTGTAAACAAAGAAACCGCCTCCATGCTAAGTTGACCATACATTTTCATCGTGACCGCTAGAAAGCATTATTAAAATATTACTCGAGAAGAAAAATGTATTTTTGACTAAACCGCTTGTTTACACGACGCCATAAACTTTGCTTATCCGTTGGATGATCTGTTGGGTTCCGTATAAATTGTTGTCTTTGGCCCGTTCACATAAAAGACAGACTTTTTTGTTTACTGTTTGTTGTTTTGCTTCACAACGTACGACGGGACATTCACATATGGCACGTTTATATTATGATTATATTTGCAAGCTTTGACGACTATATTTATTTGATGGGTAATCAGTTGAAGGACAACGGATCTTTATGTTAAACGACATCTAGCGACATCTTAGAGAAATTTTAGGTTCCAATGAGATTTTGCATTGTTGTCAATTAATTTAACAATGCATGGCTCAATAGATGGCGCTCTATTTTTTTTAATTTACTTTTTTATCCGTAAATAGATAAATTAAACCGTATATAAATACAAATTTTTATTAAAATTATTAGAGACGTATCCGAGAGCCAATATATCTGCATATGTCCACAATAAGTCTATTTGACTTTTTTTGAAAATTGAAAATTATAAGGTGCCTAGTCCGATTACAAACTAGCGAAGTTGACAATCGATCGGTGACATGTATAAACTTCATGACAGTAATATGCAAGATCATGCTTTCTAAGTTAAACTGACCGATCGTGCAACCTTGGGACAACGTTTCGATCCCATTTCTGATTGTATAATAGCGCCTAATTTGGCTAGCAGGTAGTAGTCTGGAAATATTATCAATTATTTTCGTACCAACTACTACTGAATGGCATACTAACAAACGTTCACATAACTGGCTTTAAGATAGGTCCCGTGCCACCCTTAGGCTGCGTTACCAACCTAAGGGATGTTTGGAAACATCGCTTCCACAGGAGCTGCGCTGAGCGAGGCGCGGTAGAGGCGTTTCTACTGGTTCTTAACAAACACGACCCGCGCTACGCATTCTCTGGAAACGCAGCCTTATTCTCTAGACTTTCAACTTCCGTGAAAGGAAATAACTTATCTCCTGCAAATGATCCAATTGTAACAATTTATTAGTAAGTAAGTAGATAAGTTAGCAAGGGCCACTAGAATGCGATCATACTGATAGGACTAAGTGGTCTAGCACTAGAGACAGAGACAGAAAGAACTATTTCTATTCAAAAATAAATTATTCTATGAAAATAGATACAATCCGTTATTCAAATTCATGAATAAAACAAATCTTCGTTCGATCAATTTGCGAGGATGAAATATTTCGTAACGAAACCTTTGAATGATGCTTGACAAAGTATAACTTTTATATCAATATTTTAAAATTGTTTTATTTAAATTTTATACTTTAAATAAATCTCATTTTTAAAATATAAATTTTAAACAAAACCACGATATACTGATTTGAGTCAGAAGACTTTGAAAATAATGATAGTTTCATTTCACGAATGGATCTACCGGTGACATACGACCTCACAAAATACAGGCGTCAAGTAGAAGTATGCTGCGCTTCGTCTGATGAGTGAGGTATCGAAGGTTTCCTCTTCCCTCTTATATCCTTTTCTAATAAGGATGGTATGGATGGATTTGACGGGAGATGAGATGGATAGGAAAAGGAATAGTTTGTCCTGTTTATCCTCTTCTGTAAATTAAAGGTGGGCAGCGCATCTGCAACTCATTAGGTTGTTGCAGATGTGTCTGGGCGTCGGTTCTTGCTCATCTGGTCCAAAAAAATGAGCCATTAAGACATTAAAAACGTGTTACTCAAGATTTAAAACTTTCAAGGGTATTTAAACATTCTCAAAAAACGTTTGGCCACCACCATTTTCGACAAAAAAGGAAAAATTGGATAAACAAATCGAAAATTTTTAAATAACATTTACTAACATTGTTTGCAGCAATAAATCATTTCTACACGATTAAAGCGACGTAAATGCGGTGAAAATATAATCCGAACTGTCTTGATTGTTTTGTTGACAGTACAAGCTTCGGAGTACCTTCAGAGTTACGTTGGCAAAGTCAACACAGCTCCTGTGAAGGTTTAGACAGGACCCGTGACGTCATTGCTCCGTTGACTCATGCTGGGAATGTGAAGGGAATAGGGTGACCATAGTAATATTCAGTTGTAGGACAGTATTTTTTGCCATTACATTAATCGCTTTTGATATTCGTAACACCAAAGTTCTTGAAGTGAAAACTTCTTTAGCCTCCTTAGATGATTTTTGGTAGGGGAAATCTTATAGTTTCGCATGAACAACATGCAACATGCATCAGCAGCATGTTTATTTGAATTTGGAACAGTTTCGACGACCTTTTTTCTTTTTTTTTTGTATTCAATTTTGAATTTTATTGTAAAAAGACTAAGGTTTATATTTATTTATTTTTTAACTATTGTCACGCCTTCCCACCTGTTTTAAGTTTTCACTTCCGTCGGTGGTCCTTATGACTGCCTGTGTTTTTTTATATCAGCTAAAGATACAGCAAACAATGATAAGTGTTGCCAGCTTTCGTATAATGTATCAAGCCTATTGATTAATTCACAATCACTTCAAACTCCTGCCATTCAATTGTATCGACAATCAGTATAATTGCAAAGAAAATACGTATTGTAGTGTACTCGAAGGTTCAAATACTACAATGGAAATGAGCAAAAAACACACGAAGCTGTGTATCTCAGCCACGGTTCTTATATTTGGTTCAAGCGCTGGTTATGCTTTTTTTTACAAACTCGAGTAGACACAATAAGACTCTTGTGATGAGGAACAGCGATGTACGAATAACAATTGAGTCCACGGATGCGGCGGCTACTTTGAAAAGCGCACTTGAAGGTATTGAGCCCGCAACAACATCTGTTCTACAAATGTGTTGACTGGGCTGGTGAAATACCACGACCACAGATGATCGAATAGAAGTATTATGAGTTTCATCTGAAAAGAGAAAGAATGGAGGTACCGGAGGCCTCATTTTACTCCTCTTTACCTTCACATCCATTTCTATTAAGGTAAGGAGAGGAAGAAGGATGGAGGGTTTCAGAGGGAAGGTTATGAATTGGAAATATAATTTTTTTTCTCTCTATCTATTATAGGTAACGCATCTGCAACTCATTGGCTTGATGCAGATGCCCAAGGGTGGCGTTTGCTTGAAGTCGGATGGACCGTGTACCGCATCCATTTTCAATAAATATATTTCCTATGTTGGGCCAAGTTAAAGTCATTCATTAACTCTGGAACGGTTTAATTCTCGTCAGAAGAAGTTAATGAGACGTCGCGACGTCGCACTTTTTAATTTTATGCTTTCATTTAGTTGTAGGGTCGAGCGTTTGTCTCAACCTGCGCTTTTATTGCTTAATTGTTACGGGTTGTTACTTTATAACAAGAAAAACTAATTCCATTGTATATAATTTTGTTTCTTTTAAAATGTTTCGTTTCAGAAACAAAACGACGTCTCTCAAAATATAGTATGTTTAGTTCTTTATTTAGAGGTAAACGTGCAAGCGGCCTACTTTATAATTATGACCTCCACTAACCATAAACAGAAAAATAAATTATGAGCCATATATATTTTATACACATTAAACCTGGAAGTCGATAGAGCTGAAGAGGGATGTATGTCATGGGAGAAGCCAAAGGCCAGAGACTTCACTGGATGGGCCACCTGCTGAGGATGGGAGGGGACCGTAACGTCAAGAGACTGCATCTCGGAACTCTGATCGGACGCTGACCTGCAGATATCGCTGAAAAACGCCGTAGAACAAGACCTACTCGAACTCCAAACTCCAGGCAGTAGACGGCTCATTGTTTCGCTGCGCCAGGGGAGTAAGTAAGTTTTTTTTTTCTCAAATTTTTCATTAAGGACTCTTGCTATGGAAAACACACACAATAACTATATACCTAGGTGTGTCAATTTAAATAACTCAGTAATACTCTAAAAGTGGTAGAGCCCGCAACAACAACATCTGTTGCACGAATTAGCCGGCTCGACCGGTGAAATACCACGACCTCACAGAATACAGGCGTGAAGTAGAGTATTCTGCGTTTCAACTGGTGAGTGAGGTGCCGGAGCCCTAATTCTAGCTCTCTTCCCTTCCTTTGCTAATAAAAAAAGGATGGGAAAGGTAAGAGTACTTGCCGGTGGAGGGGATGACCTCTGTCGATTAAAGATAGGCAACGCATCTCATTAGCTTGTTCCAGTTGTCTATGTGTCTATCAGTTGATATCGGGTGAACCGCCTGCTCGTTTGTCACCTTTTATTATTAAAAAAACTAAAATATTGAAGGGCTACTGCACAAGTCACGTTATAATAGGTACTGAATAATGTTATAAAATGAATAATCCCGGTACAATTTTCCGGAGGCAGCCATTTGACAAATAGAAGCCCTCGATTCGGCCATTACTCACGCGCCGTCGGGTTTTTCTATTAGGCTTACCTTCGCCGGGGATCAAGTGATAAGTTTAGTTAGTTCACTCATACGTGATTATATTAATTTGCCGTGCACTTATCTCTCAAAGATATTAAAAAATCCCAGAGGAGCAACGTATTTTATTTGATATAATTGAAAACTTTTTAAAAAAGTTGTTAAAAATTATACATTTAGTATTATAATGTTGTATCGTCTATGTTCATCACGAATAATGTAGCATTCTAGTGGTGAAAGAATTTTTGAAAACGGTTCAGTAGTTTTTGAGTTTATTCGTACAAATATTCTTAAATACAAATCTATCCTCTTTATAATATTATATGGCCTATGTTCATCAGGAATAATGTAGCATTCTAATGTTGAAAGAATTTTTGAAATCGGTCCAGTAGTTTTTGAGTTTATTCGTTACAAACATACTTACATACAAATCTGTCCTCTTTATAGTATTGTATTGTCTATGTTCATCACGAATAATGTAGCATTCTAGTGGTAAAAGAATTTTTGAAATCGGTTCAGTAGTTTTTGAGTTTATTCGTTACAAACATACTAAAATACTAATCAATCCTCTTTATAATATTATATCGCCTATGTTCATCAGGGATGATGTAGCATTCTAGAGGTAAAAGATTTTTTGAAATCGGTTCAGTAGTTTTTGAGTTTATCCGTTACAAATATTCTTAAATACAAATATATCCTCTTTATAATATTATATCGCCTATGTTCATCAGGGATAGCGTAGGATTCTAATGGTGAAAGAATTTTCCAACTCGGTCCAAAAGTTTCAGAGCCTATTTAATGCAAACAAACAGTCCAATCTTTGGTCTTTATAATATTAAGTGAAAATAAATAAATGTAATCCTCAGAGGTAAATAGAGATTACCGATTCCATTTAGCGAGTCCTGGCACACCGTTGTCTTTTTAACACGCTTTTATTAGCTTGGTATGTATGTTTGTTTGTAACGGCATCTTTGAAATTGTTTTTTAACTCATTTAAAACTTTTTTATTAATTCATCAAACATCGATGACAATGCAATAAGTTTGATAGTTTAGCTCATCATCCTTACAATTACCTTCAGATTTACAATTTTATTTAGATTGAGAATAACGCCATCTAGACGCAAATGCATATAACAATAGATACTCCATGCACTATTTATCGTGTTTTTTTTTTGTTTTTATAACTATTAATTTTTTTCCACATTCATACGCATATACCCCTTAACCAGTAGCCGAATAATATTCGGCTACTGGTTAAGCCTTTCCTTTCTTTCGCATATCACGAATTGGTATAAGTGCTTTTGGGACGTTTAGCTGGTATAAGAAAAAACTGGTCCACAAATGAAAAAAAAT
>JWHW01029426.1:37533-48344 GCA_000931545.1 Papilio glaucus | reverse complement strand
TATGTGGGGTCGACACAGTATGGCCGTAGCACAGTTAAATTGATATAACTTTTTTATTTATATACCGATTGAGATAAAACAAACACTAAATGTTTAGTGAAGCTTACCACAATACAATAGTGAAAACCGCACCCAAATCGGTTAAGCCGTTTCTGAGATTAGAGGTAACAAACGCACAGACAAACAGACAAAAATTCTAATAATCATTGTTTTGGGTTTTACTGCGTTTATCAAGGCCCTTAATAATAGTTTTTCTCAAATATCTTTGATGTACAGACAGCGATCAGTTACAATTTTATTATATGTATAGATTATAAATATGCACGCCCATAATTCAGAGGGGTAGGCAGTAGTTTATTTTTTTGGTGTGGGACACCTCCTCTGTCCATTAAAAGAACGCATCTGGAACTCATTAGCTTTTTCCAGATGCCTATAGGTAGCGGTGCCATAATAGGAGATGAACCACTTGCTCATTTTCCACCTTCGCCAGTAAAAAAGATTACTAATGCCCCATCTCATTATATCAAACGTCAGGTTTTTGGTCAAGCAGTAGTATATTCGCGATAAGAACATTGTAAAGCTCTTAAAATATTTCTGTTAACTTGTCCGTTTATGCAAACTTTAATGTATTTGACAGTAGTAGTGAAAGGTTACGAGGGACATTTGAATCCCAAATAAGAATCCCGGTGGATTAGACCGACTGTGGCAACGAACCGGTAATCCTGGCAGATTTGAAATGCGAATTCAGCTCCTGAATCAATTTGAATTTCATGAGCGTTGCTAAGTGCGAGTTAACCTCGGCTAAAAGCTATTTATAGGTCGAAATTTTAAAAAGTAGCTAAACATGTGTCAATTTCTTCACAACAAGCACAAACTGTTTCGTGATTATGTACACCACCTCACAGATTACACGCATAAATTAGATTTTCAATTTTATTACTTTCATCGGACGGACTCGTCTAAACTTGTTGGGGTTATTGTACTTGCTCTACATATTTATCAATCACTTGCATACAATAAACAAACAAGATAATCGACGTGTAATAATGATTCCGTTCGATATTCGAATTTTAAAAACTATCTCGAGCTTTTGCGATTGTAAAAAAAAGTCGGGCTCATCGGAGCGTGAATATCTCTCCGCCGAGGGAATTCCCCTTTACTAATTGGAATTAAATCGCTCCGTGGTATTTTTCACTCTCGTGTACGTATCTTTTTTTTTTTCATTTCAACACCGATTATATTCATTTGGTGTGAAAGTTAAACAACCTGGTTGTAGAGGGAACTGATACTCTCAGAGGTATTGTGTTTGCATATAAATTGGCAAATTTGTGTGATATCTTCCACTTTCGGAGAAATAATCTTAATCTATCATCCCATTCCAACTGAACGAGAGCACAAAATGATATTCCTCCCACAAGACCGACTGAAAATATGATCAAGGTTGCTCGAGTCCATTCGATGATGGTAAAATACTGATGGTATTTTACACGTCCAGCAGTGTATAATCGGGATAAAAAGGTTCGTCACTTTAAAGTCGACTTTTGCTTGCACCAGGGACACTGACACAATTAAATAGAACATATTTGATTCGAACTTTATATTGAATAGTAGTGTTACTTTGCACCTTGTTTTGATCTCAATTGAGTGTAATTTTCAGTGCAGTTGTCTGCTTAGTGCTTTTGTTTCATAACGAAGTGTGTACGACTTGCTAAAGGAATTAATCTGAAATCGGACGATTGTTTTCGTACCCTGATTGTACGTCTATTAGCTAATACAAAATGGATGATGATTTGCAAATGACAAAGCTTTTCCTCAAGGTTATACTGGATATTGAGAGACTCCAGGTGTCTTAATGATTCTCTTGTACCTAGTGTTATTCTTAGAAATGAGTCCAATAAACAGTAACTACATTCAAAAACTTTCAAAATAAACGCGCGGTCAGGTTTGCTGTATTTTAAACTTCTACCGGCCATTAAATCCGCGACCACAACTTGTTATTCCCACATATTTAGCGGGAGCTGAATAAACAAGTGTAATTTAATTTGTCTGAAACAGCAATTCACAAAACCAACGCTTACACGATTTTTGCTACTTTAGTTTTTCAGTGGAAGTAAACAGTATTCTCAACTCACTCTTCACTTGTTTTGTACTTCAAGCGCTCAAGCTTATAGATAGACGACATAGCCTTAGATTGTCTATATAAAAGTTGACGTGTGTATGTATGATCCCTATACACTCCAAGATTTCGATGAAATTCTTAGGAAATGTTCAGATCGGCGTAGCCGTGCTGTGAAGTTAGGTTCGGATTAAAATTATGAGAGCTATCCGTGCGAAGCCGCGACGGATCACTAGTTTATTATGACTTTAAATCCGTATCAACATGAAAGATTCGGTGATATGGGCTCTAGTACGTGGTCGCTATTTCTGCGAGCTAACAGGCCTGCCCTTTTTATTTTTTTTATGTCAGAAAATGTCTACCGCATATCCGCCCTTGCGGGGACAAGTGGACTGGATTATGTCGGGCTCGCAGGTCGTCAGTGGACCCAGCAGGTCCGTGGTAACTGGCCTGCCTAATGCAACTTAAGTTTATCACACTGTGGAAAATTTCCAATACATTATTTTGTATAAGCAAACGAAATATTTTAAAACTCGTTGAACTATAACCGCTTTAGCTGTTGCGTGAATGTAGCAAACTTCACACAAGTATTTAGGTAGTTGACCAAACTTTACAGAATAACTACCTTATTACAAGTAGCGGTAGAATCTGCATCTGGTTTTCGGTACTTGACAAGTTCTTATTATTGAGGTTGTTTTAGGAAGCATTATCAGCTAGGAGAACATCTTACTTCTCTGTTTCTTCTTTCTTTCTTCTTCTTTTCTCATGACTTTATACTGGTCATATAGACTCAACGGCGATATGTTCAATCTTAACGTAAAGTACAGTCACGAGCGAATTCGTAATACATATCCACAAATCTCTAATCGCTTAAAAATTTGGCGAAAGCGTTAGGAAAAGATAATATTGGCTCGGCGGAGACAACCTACGCTGACGAGAATTTCATTATATGTCAGCTGAGCTACAAAAGTATAGAATGAGACTTTTGACGAAAGCGAGCAATACTTATAGCACCAACTAAAATTCCGTGATAAACGCAAACAGTTCATTAACTTCCTGATCTTGTCCCATCTATCTGAGGTCGGATCAGTATGTTCTCTACCATATCCCTCTATCAGCCGTCATATCTAAAATCACCCTTCTTCCTCATATCACACAACACCACACTTTCTTCGGTCTTCCTTTACACTTGTAGCCATCCACGTTCATTCTCATTACTTTCTTCACTATATTTCCTTCATCCCTCCTCATAACATGCCCATACCAACCTAACCTCTTGCTCCTCAATATCTTAAGACACAAACGAAAGTCACACGTATCTGCTAGTGTAAAATGAAGCCGTTTCCATAATATCACAAGTCGTATTTTTTCTACAACCGCGATGAGAATTTATTAATACATTACTCGAAAAGAAAAATGTATCCTACAGGCAAATAGGTGGTTAGTATACATGCAAATACATAGAAGTATATTCCAGGAATTAGACAACATAATTTAAAAGAAGAAACTAGCTAACTCATATAACAACGCATAGCCCAAACTACTGAGATCAGTGACTTGAAATTTTGCACAGAGAATTCTGTTATTACTTAGGCAAGCACGGAAAAGCATTTTTGCTAAATCCATCCCCTAATGTACGTTGAACTCAGATCTATGTGATCAATCATATTAAAAAGGGTTCATCTTAGACTGGTCATTGGTTAAATTAAATTGCACGGCCGGTGAAACCGCGGGGCACAGCTAGTCACACAGTGACTCTATCAACTTTGCTGTTATTGCACCCAAAATTTCTAAAATATAGAATTGCGATGGGTCGGACAAATTACTCGTAGAACTGACTGCATAATGGTGCTTATAGTTTTAGTACGAGGGATATATACAGAGCGACGGCAAGGTACTGATCTTTATGAGGTCTGGTCTCAACACCTGGAAGGTGGGTGCGGTTGTCGCGAAATTTCCTGCCACGCACAACCGCGTTGTGGAACGGTCGTTCCTCCGCGGTATTTCCAAACCAGTACGACTTAGGGTCCTTCCAGGAGCGAGCCTATCTTTTTCTTTAAGGTCAGCAACGCATCTGCAGTTCCTCTGGTGTTGCGGGTGTCCATGGACGTCGTTGATGACCTCAGTGTTCCTGCCGTTCGTTTGCCCTTTCTCGACAAAAAAAGTTTTTTATTGCAACTTGAAAGCCTGCATGGTAAGAACTAAGGCAGCCTAGTAATGTTTGTGGATAAAAAAGCTAAGAATTTGAGCGGCGGCAAAGCTCTGGATTACTTCGCTCCGTGCCCGCTACAGCGATGAGAAATTCATGACATGTCAGAATAAGACGAGGTAATATTATAAGTCGACTACGAAAATGCGTTTTTTTTATACAGCTGCTGTCTGGTAAGTTTGTAATTTGTATTTATTTGTCTTATCGAAGGTATATTTTAGAAGGACCCATGTCTCGTCGGGGGCATTGTAATTTTAATTGAAACTCTTGTGTATTTACAAAATGTTTATAAACGGTTTTACTCACGTTCGCGTTTTTTCGGTATTGGTACCGACAAGTCCGAAACTGGTCGGTCCTTCATCAGGGTGAGTGGGATTAATTCCCAGCCTAGCCAGATTTAGCCCCACCTCGTTAGTAAAACCGTTTAATAAATATTGTGTAAATAATGTATCCCAAAAGTTTTAATAATTTCTTGTGTATTTCTTTCGAGATATTGTATTCGGTTTTTATTTTTATATTTATCTATACATTGTGTTTTGTCCATAAAAACGTCAAAAGAAACGTGCGCCATCTTTTGATAAGTATTTGCATTATCTATCGTTGGCGTTGTCAAGAGCTCACTTACTGATATCACATATTTTTGTTAGATGGCGCTATACTTAATAAAAACACGATCTTACGTTTTAAAGAACGCAAACAAAGCTCGATCCACAGCTAGTAGTACAAGATACGACATAAGAAGTTTATACTCTCATCTGTTATTTGATCAGGACCTAATTATCTTACAATCTGCATTCTTAATGTAAACTAAAAGGATTTGAATTAATAACAATTTGTAAACTCTCCAGAAATGATATGTCAAATTGCAAATGATTCGTTCAGTTCTAGATTTGCTGATAGTTTGCTATATACCTAGTCTAATTACAAATTGAGGGAGTTCGCAATGATCGGTGACATTGACATGTAGATATCAATGGCTTCAGTTATTTCAATTTTCCATTCAACAGTTTTTTACACTTAAACCCCTCCCCTTCTTCTTATTGATTACCAACATTATTAAAGAAAATAGCTTTTTTTCAGGATCTTAGAGCCAAAGAAGGCTAGTCGCTGCTAAGTTAGCGAAGTTCTTCTTCTCTTCTGACATTTCTTTTGAGTAATAGAACACGAGAGCTTTTAATGCTTGACTTTCAACTTTATACTTAACCAGACAGCCATTGAACTTATGTTAAACATATTTAATTATAGCTTTTGAGTTAAGTCACAGTCCGATAATCCTTAAATAAGATAATTTAATCAAATTAATGTCAACGTTGTGAGGCTTATCGTTCGCTCGAAAGTATTTTGATTCACGAATATTTTAACTTTAGATTAGAGTTTTATATTATACTAAATTAATTCATTTATAGAGATTAGTTTAAAATGTATCTTTTCGTAGCCAAATGTCATTTGAATGACATTTATAATTGCTCGAGAAATATAGACTATGCATATAGCTTTTAAAAGTGAATGTGGATTATCTAAGTCTAATAATTAAAAAGAGCCAAAACATTAAATTTATTACGGCCAGTTAAATACGCCCTTTTAAACAGACATTATAAAATGCCGACGTCCACAATATGTCTGTAATATAATTATAAATTTGTCACAGCCCTAAGAGCTATACGTGTGTGTGTTATTTAAACAAAACTTGTAAACTTAATAAACATCGTAAAAATGAATTCGGAAATTCAGTCAAAGATTCATGCTTCGGTACTAGACAAATATGTATATTAAATCAATAACTCCAGGCGTCCGTCCGTTTGGACATCTGATTAGTTGTTGACAAGGGTCGCTTCGCTGAGTTTTATAGTTGATTTGTTACGATAACTTTATATCTCTCAAAATAAATAAAAAATAAAGGCTCTTCTTCTTTTCAGTCAACAATTGTCCCCTGCTGAACGGAACCCCGCTTCAATGATCGATATAAAAATAGAGGAACTAAGGCGCCGTCCTATTGCCATCGCTTGCGTCATAAGCGTGCGTCCTATTGCAGGTCACGTGATCATTCAATGCGACCAAATTATTTAGTTTTAGTCGCGCACCATCAACGCATAGCAAAGTATGTCTCAATGACGCTCGCGGGACTTTTTTATTACAAGATTGGGAGTCCGCCGAGCTCTTAGATCGCTTCGGCGGATGCTCCATGGAGTGACTAAGAGCCCCCCAGAGAGGATCGCGGCTAGGGCTGTCACACACGCGTTTAGCATTCCGATTCGAGGGTGCCCGAAAGGGCCGACTTATTGTGCTTGGTGAAAAGCTGATAACTATACCCGTCTCTCGCTATCCCCGTAGGGTGACGTGACTTTTAATAATCTAACTGTGGGCTCTTACTATATATCTCTTATTATATAACGCAAATTGAAATCAACTGAGTTAGAAAGATATATACGAGAATAAATAAAGATTCGTCTGGCGACCGTCCGTTGATCTCTGACTATATTGAACGAGGGGCGGCGTTCTTTTGACTTTTAATTTGTTCTGTATTCGAAAGACTATTTGAGAATGTTGATTTTGCCCTTGTTGATTCCGAATCACGATGGTGAAGTGTTCATTTGTATACATTTATACATATAAAGTATAGATCGATAGATAACAATTAAACAGTGGTAGAGCTCGCAACATCTGTTGCACGAATGGGCCGTCTCGACCAGTGAAATACCACGACCTCACAGACAGGCGTGAAGTATGAGCATTTTATACTTCTCCGTTTCGTCTAATAAGTGAGTTGCCGGGGGTCCGGCATCAGTCCTCTTCCCAGTCCCATCGTTGTCTACAAAGGATACGATGGGAAGGGGAAGAGAAACGGCGGATGAATAGAAGGAAATATCCTTTTTCCTGTATATTCCCCTCCTCTGTCCATTAAAGGTAGGCAACACATTTGCTTTTCGAATATGCCTATGGGAAGCGGTCACTTAACGTCAGGTGAACCTCTTGCTCGTTTGTGACCTTCTACCAAACAAAAGACAAACGCTTCCTGCGTCAATTATCTAAATTTATATATTAACGATGAGCAACGTAGCTGCCGTCAGTTAAAGTATTTACAATAGCAACCTTACTAAATGGAAAAATAATGGTTTGCAATCGAATAATCCAAATTTAACTTTCCTTTCACATATGGTTCCGCATAAGATAGATTGGCAACTGTCTTCTCGGCCACTAAATTACAGACAAGAAAGTCAACGTAAACGTTCTCAAAGCTATCTGTAATTTAAGCAAATGGTTGCGAGGAAACAATTTACAAAAATAATAAGTATTATTATTTATTTGTGGAGACTTTGACTTTTATTGTTTCGCATCACTAGACTGTCATCAAAATGGAATTAAAATATAAGATCTCGAAACTAAAAAGGGCGTTATCGTCGTCAGCCACGTCAAGTTATTGTTCGTAAATTTTACAATCTTTTTTACTTAAAATACGAAAGCAATGTAATAAATTTTGTACTACCAGAATTTATTGTTAAAATTGTATAATTAGAAGTGTATTTTTCGGTGTTGGGAATGAATAAATTACTATATACGTACAGTTTAATGAGAACAATAAATTATATTATCGTTTTACAAGGCATATAGTCTTGTAAAGCGCCACCAGCGTCCAGTGGCGCCAACAGCCTTCTAGAACTTTTTACAAAATCGAATAATCCTTTATGTATTTTAAAAGGTTTTGGTCCTTATCGCTAGATGGCGTTGTTAAAGTATTTACATGAAGTTTAATTTCAAAGTGACTTATGCACGCGGACAGTGTGTTTTATTTTCTGTTATTCTATATTGTGAATACTTACTAAATGTAATTCATCCATTTCAGTAACACGATGTGCTAAATAAATTACATCCAGCGTTAGATGCAATGGAGAGTGTCGCAACACGACTGACCGCAGGACCCTCGCTTTTAACGTATATTACGTCGTGGTCGGCTGCATTATTGTGTCGCCTAGTGTCAATTATCAATTGGAGCAGTCAGAAATGCATTTCGCATATATCTACTCCAACTTAAATTTATTAGGTGCCCGAGCATCGTTCGACTCATTTTTCTGTTTATAAAACAGAGAAAATTCCAAAGAAAATTGTCTTAAAAACATCTGTTATACGAATGTGTCTGCTCGTCCGGTGAAATACGACAAAGAAAACAGCCGTGAAGTAGAAGTACTCCGCGTTTCGTCTGATGAATGAGGTGCAGTAGGCCTAATTCTACTCCTCTTCCATTCTATAAAATCGTCTCCCATATATCAGAAATTGTTTATGAAATACGCCGTAGAAATATGGAGCTTGTTGCTTCGCCTTGCACCGCAAGAGAACGGATTGTAATATTCAACCGATAATGTAGAAATTCTCAACCAATATCGTAGTTGTAACAACCCTAAAGTCTAGATTTAATAAATCTAACAATATTCAAGTGTGTAAACTCATAAGCCATTTCATGATGTAATCATCGCTAAATCTGTCGACAATTTTTTACACTTTGCGAAAAGGTAAACCTTGTAAAGGTAAAAACTCGCTGCGATCAATCATAATCTTTTTTTTAAGATGTACAGGGCTGTCGACAACAGCAAAGTAATGATTAGGGTTGGAAAAAAACAATCCACAAAGTTTTGTCGTTGAGAGTTTGACGTTTTTCGTAGTCGATCGACACGGGAAATATGGTTAGGGCTGTCACCAATCTATTATTATTTAATATCGACTAATTGTAGATTTTGGAAAATATTCACGATTTAGTCAGCGGTAAATGGATCGATTCGATCAAAGAAGTTCCATAACCTCACAGAATTTCGAAGAGAAGTAAACAATACATTTCTGCTTCTTCACAATTTCACGCATGCGCACTTCACTCGCCAACGCATCAATGTGGACCAATCAGAAGTGTTATGTGTCATGTTGTAGAGCGGTCTCCCATTGGTAGAAGGCACACCGCGGGCCAATTTTTTATATTGCACACAAAGGCGTCAAACATTTGTCACACATTATAATATTGTAAGATAAGTGAAGGTTTTATGGCTCCGTTCCCCTCCCACCTTACTCCTTTTCCTTTGTAAAATAAAAAAGCTGCCAAGGAAATCTTATGTCTTTGAACGTTGGTGAGTAGGAGTCACTTAAAATCATGGCGCTTGCTAGTGCCATCTTATATCATAATGATGAAGCATTTTCTCTAGTCCAGGTGTATCACTTGCCACCATGTTACTAACCACTTCATATAGTTGATGTCGACTTCAACAAATATTTTTAACAAAATATGAAAATAAAAGTTAACGCTTTACTTTTATCTTTTAATCGAATAACACAACCCTGAGTTTTATCTGCAAAAAAATGTGGATAACTCGAATTTGATCTAGATCTAAGAGACTCTTGACATACGCGGGCGAGCGCAGAAAAACTATCGAGTCTCCCTCGAGTGTCGTTCGAGTTGTGTTTTGCGGGACGAGAATTCGATTAACGTTAGTAATATTTCGTTTCTCCTTTTTTATAACTGAAATAATAAAAGCTATATTCGAAACAACAGAAATAAGTCAATTACACAGACGTCACAATTAACAATATAATTATTTTATTTATATATTTAATACAGATCTATCAAGAGCTTAATTACTTTGAGTAGACACATAACTCACACCGATGGCTGCTAAATCCAGCAACTAGGCCCCTAGATTACATTAGGGACCTAGATTTTTTTTTTAATTTTTAGCTCAAGATCACTCGGATCGCGAGCCCTGTATCAGATGAAGCTGTAAGAACCGTCAATAAGGTTACCAGCAACGACATCTCCGAAAATTAGTAGTTAATTACTTTGACGTTCATACTAATACATTAAAATGAATACAGTTCTGATAATTTAGCCAATAATAGATAAGCAGCAAGGTAGCAAGTTACGTTTTAGTAATTATAAAGTAACGACCAAAGACAAAAGAACAGGCAAAATTACGTCTGTGTCTCTGAAATTACAAAGGTTTGTAGTTAGGCGCATGTGGAAGATGTCGATTTTATTATTTTCTTTGCTAAGTTCTTTGTACACATTTTGGGAATTGGACAGTTTAAGCCTAAATTAACTTTGTGTAAAGGTGTACATGCATGACATTTATGATTGTTAGAGCTGTGAGCGTTATCTTTTTTTAAATTTTCTCATAAACCATTAATTTCGACGCTTATTATCTTAAATGTATGAACTATGAAAGTTATTTTCTATCAGATTTCTACCGCGTGTCTCAAGTCTATGAACAGTGTGTGTTGCCAGCGATGGCTCCTTACCGCGAGCACAATTAGACGGCTCAAGGTCACTAAAAGCGCAATAAAGAGGTGACAGACATTGCCCAAAGATTTCAAAACTCAAGTGGCAATAAGCCGGACACATTCTTCGCATAAATGGCCGATGGGGCGATAAGGTCCTGGAATGGTAAGTACAGGACGATGCAGGATAGGTAGGTCCCCCACAGGATGGACCTATGATCTGGTCAAAGTTGC
>JWHW01029426.1:18701-29827 GCA_000931545.1 Papilio glaucus | reverse complement strand
CATTTCTCCATTAGCTCACTTACCTGGAACAGGTGCCTTTTAGAAAATCGTTTCACAGGCTTCATTTACATCGCTTGTGACATTTTCAATTTATTTATTACCTTTTATTATTAGAGGTTTATCGAAGAGTTTTTATTCCAAAATTTAAATATAGAATATCAATAATCGTGTAAAGACGAAAGTATTGGGCTCGAACGTATGAGTTTTTGCGGAACAAGAATTGTAATCAAATTGTTATCATTGTAATCAGCATCGGTCCACTGCTGGACAAAGGCCTCCTCTTTGTCTTCAACAATATAAGGTCCTCCATTTTCCGCCCACTTCATGAGGTCATCCGTCCATCTGAACGGATGAATGAATACTTCTACTTCTACTAATTCTTCTTCTTCCCACACGTGACCTCCACTCGTAGGATTTCTAATCCTGTCTGTATCTGGTTAATTTTCCCTTCAGCCTACTGACTTCAAAAGCTTACTTTGGTCTCCGTAAAATTTCTTCGTCCCCGTTATTTACTTAGCAATGTTAAGTATATTATTTAAGGAGTTTTGGATTACCCTAATAATTGTTATTGATTGAAAAATAAAATAACTTTCTCATAAATATATTTACACACAAATTAAGACAAACAAAACTGAGCCCCGCCTTGCTATTTTTAATCGACGGTGTATAGCCTAACCTGATCCCTATTTAATATCATTGCACATAAGAATTTGAGGTCAACTTACACTGGATTTAATTATTTCCTCAAACAAACTTGCATCTCTATATATACTACTTTTAAGGGATAAATTTAGAAAAATCCTTTCTTATTGCTCTCCTTCGTAATAACAGAAATATTTTTACAGAAAGTTCAAGGCCCAATAGTTTGGGTGGTGCGTTAATATATCAGTCAGTTATTTTCTTCTTTTATAATGTACATTTATGAAAGGTGAATACAATTTTAAATACCACTTCCAATTTTAGAATCCGAACTCAGAACATCATCATCTTCCTGCCGTTTTCCCGCTTTATGTGGGGTCGGCATAACTAGTTCTCGACATCCACATCGCTCTATCATCCGTCATTTCAGTTGTCACTCCCATCTTGATCATATCACCTTTCACGTAATCCATCCATCTTTTCTTAGGCCTACCCCTACTGATATCTCCCTCTACATTCATATCTAAAACTCTCTTTGTCACATGCCATTCTTCCCTTCTCATAACATGACCATACCATGCTAACCTTTTGCTTCTTAACTTTTCCACTATCGGTGCTACTTTCAGGCTTCCTCTGATATACTCGTTTCGTACCATTCGTGTTACACCACGCATCCATCTCAACATTCGCATTTCTGCCGCATGCACACTCTTTTCATCCGTTCCTTTAACAACCCAGTACTCCGAGCCATACATTATGACAGGTCTTATAATGGTTTTGTTTTCCCCTTTATTTTAAGGGGAACTCGTGGGTCGCACGTCAAGCCCGTGACCTGTCGCCATTTCATCCATCCCGCATTTATTCTATTTTTCACGTCACGATCAATATCACCATCGTTTTGGATCAATGAGCCGAGGTACCGGAAATCGGAGCAGAACAAAATACAAAAATTGTTATTCAAAGGCGTGGGGAAATACCAAGTGGGAGAAAGAGTGACTTAAGCTTGAAAGACGATAGCCGTGTGCTGATTGCCTATATCATTTACTAACTAGCCATTAGTTTTGAAGATGCTAAATCTGAGAACAGCAATATTTCAGCTATACGTTGGTTAAATAACATCACTTGGCATATTCAAATTCGTACAACCAACGAATAGTTTTCAAATTTAAGTTTACCATTATGAGAGCCAGCCTCGACGAAGTTCCCAACGTTATTTCCCTAAAATACTACACGCTGCTAGAGAACCGCTCGCTCCTTTACATAGAATGGAAATAAACGAAATTTAGTCAAGTGTTGAAGACAAAGAGGAAATACTTTAACCGTACAAGTCTAGTTCTTTGTTTCGTGTTGGTATTATTTGCCCGTATCTTGATAGTTCTACAGCTACAGTTAACGCGTTATCTCGCGTTAGCTTAATTTAAATTTTAAGTTCGTAGCACTATACAGCTCGAAATCTTTAGAGCGTTAAGTCGGTTTTTTTAAACGGAAATAAGCCAGCTGGTCCTCTGATGGTAGGTGAACGCTATCCATAAGCATCCGACACATGCAAATGAGTCGTAGATGCCTTGCCTACCTTTAATGGACAGGAGATAGACAGCTAAAAAAGATATTCCTTTTCCCCATCTATCCCTTCCCCGTCCGATCCCCTTCCTCTATACTTTTTATACCATACTATACTTTTTAGGAAGAGGTGGGAAAGGGATGGACACCTGCAACACCAGAGGAACTGCAGATGCGTTGCCGAACTTCAAGACAGAGATAGGCTCGCTTCTTGAAGGACCCTAAGTCGTACTGATTTGGAAATACCGCCGAGAACCGTTCCACAGCGCGGCTTTGAGATAAGATGTTGTAGTTGCGGGCTCTACCACGTTAAAATTGATAGATACTCGGTTATAAAATCTAAAATAGGGAATAAAGCATATAATGGAAATGTTTACCAAAGATAGTTCTTCAAAAAAGCCCGATACAGCTTATATCTTTTATGTGTAAGCCATTATCACCAAAATAGTGAACCATCTATTAATTATAGGGCGTAGCGAAGTTTGCCGAACCAGATAGAACCTACATATGTTTAAATACGTACACATATATAAATTAAATATATAGACGACTTAATTAGTAATAAGGTTTTAACAGGTATAACCTAAAAAACTGGTTGTAAAGCGAATAACAACATCATAGAGCTGTGTATATACCAGAAAAAAAAACAGGTCATTTTATGGAATACGAATTGCTTATTTTTATTGTTAGAATCACAACTTACAAGTTAATGTTGCACACAGAGAGTAACTCGCAAGTAAACTGCCGAGCGATAAGTCCCCGCCGATCCACTATTTCTCCATTAGTCTCCCTGCACTTCACACAACCTACTTTTAAATTCGATTTGCACGTTGCTTGTTGCGCTTTTTATCGTCTTATTGTTCATGCATCATTAATTCTTTCTACAGGTAACACTGGTGAGTTGTACAACTAAACGCAGTACACCACAATTTCCTTAAGAAGGGGGAGTAGACCCCAATCCCCAACAGACTGGCAACACTTGATAGTTGTGAATGTTGATGGGTAGCGCCACCGACATAACTTCCAGTGAACGGATTATTGGTTGGTCTGTTTTAATTGTTCTGCTGTTCGTAATACAATGATATCGACGTATGTAGGTCTCTATCAATCGTTTTAATCACCTTCATCCAACGGACTCCTGCAACATTGGCTAGATCAGTTCATATTGCGTCTGGTGGGTCTACCTAGTCTGTTAGTGCTCAGTATTTTGATATGGGTCCTGACACAACAGAAGCTTTTTTACTTTTATCACTATATCAAAACAATTTTGCTTTATTTTACTCACAAATCTTTTACATTACCATATCTTTTGTACCTCCAACTATTGTGTAAAACGAAACTGTGCATGCGTAGACTAAATTCCACTATTCCAAATGTTGGATAGAAAAAAAAATAGGCAATCCAATATGAATGAAGCCGCACGGAGGCGTATATCATGGGCTCGCGGCAAGACAGACGTGAATGAGATATGATGGTACGTTTACACGTAACGATACGGATACGATACGACACTTAAAATATATCATGCGTTCTAAAACTGCGACCGAAAATATGAGAATTGAACGGACGCGCACGAACGGGAACGAATCAATTTAATTTATTTACATATCTTTTCTATGATAAGATGCTGTTGATGGTAGCACTCATCCAGTGGACTCTCGCAACCTTTACCACATTCTCAGTACTAGTGTGACCTGTGACCTATACACTCCGCCGTCAGTACTCAGTCGCTCATTCTAGGAACTTTGATCCCACAAAGGCAATATTTTTACAACGGATGGCATCCGTTCCATGAAATCGCCTTTATAAACGCGGTTGTTTTTTTAATCATAAACGTATTTATTTTGTCGTAATAAATATATTAAAAATCGTGTCGTGAACTCTAAAGTGCTCTGGCAACATTATGGAGATTAAAATTGTATTTTTCGCTGACAAGACGCTGACGCGTGCTGTATTTTTTTTTACACTAGTATTGCGTTCAGTAAGCAATTCTTTTGTTTTCGCATCCCACTGAATCAAGGATATATGGGCCTTTATCCTTTGAAAGCATACATGTGGGGTTTTCATTTAATAAGATGTCAAAAATCTTCAATTATTTCAAAATAACAGGTATTTTAATTCATCAAAAGGATGAATGTATTTTTTATAGCTATTAGGACATAGTACGAATAAGTAATATTTGTATATTACAGGATATACAGGAGCAGTATAGTAGTGGCCTAGTAGTATAGGCCCCGACTTACGTAGGTGGCGGGTTCGAACCCAGGCAGATACTTTACGGCAAACGGCATGTATGAGAAGTACGTACTACCTATTCTGTTCCAACACGAGACTACTATAACTTAAGGTTAGTCGTTTTTAGGGTTCCGTACCCAAAGGATAAAACTAACCATCTATTATTAAACCTCCACTGTCTGTCTGTCACAATAAACTGTGATAGTTAGA
Organism: Papilio glaucus; assembly: GCA_000931545.1. Lineage (NCBI taxonomy): Eukaryota > Metazoa > Arthropoda > Insecta > Lepidoptera > Papilionidae > Papilio > Papilio glaucus. Next base: position 25,183 of record JWHW01029426.1, on the reverse strand, counting down.
CAGTTGAAATTTTCACGTATGATGTATTTTTGTTGCCGCTATTTTATTGTACGACATCTAGTAACCAACATACTGAATCTTTTTCAATTTTGGATTACTTTATCGACGGTTTCCTTAAACTTATCACTTACATCTACGAGATGGCGCTTTTATAAGTAGACGAAATATGAGACAAAAATTCCATTCGTCGAATCGTCGTTCTAAATTTGCTCTATTGTTTCTACAATGGCTTATCCACTTATAAGATTTAATCATAGAATTTAAACTCGTAAAATCAAGCTGCACTAACATTTATTTTATTGAAACTCCTTGTTTTAATTTTGACCACAACATATGTATGTATTATATTTGCATTATAATCGACAGTATAGTATTTTTATATTGTTGTCAAAGAGCGACATCTATCGGCGTATCCTATAATAAGATCGATTAAATAAATAACACAGTTCCGTTCGATAAATCTTTAGTGTGATCAAGAGATGGCGTTTTTTTCAAAAGTATTTAAAATCCACTTTCGTACGTTACAACGTATTGATTAATAATATTTCATTTAATATATATATATACGAGTTAAAATGTTAAATGATTATAGATAATGGTACGGAACACTACGTGCGCGACTCCGACTCGCACTTGGCAGGTTTGTTGATTGTTAAACCATTGGGAAACTATTATGAATGATTGCGTTTGCATTGCAGGGTCTTTTTAACTACCCTACAAATCCACAAAAGTATGCTATAAACAAACATATAGCTAACGGCATCTATCCATTTACTTCCGATGTAAGACCAAGTGACTCTTATTACCTGCAAAGCTCTGTATTCAGACCTTGTCTCCGGCTAGTACACACGTCTGAACCTTGAATACAGCCTGAAGGCTACAGATAATAAATGGACGGCAATTTGCCGATCCGCGCCGTCAGCTACAGCCTACCTGTTAGGGATGGGACGTCATAAAACTTAACTATCGATAAATTATTTTATTTTTACAATACAAAACACTTGTCTACCTAGACAAGATTAGGTCGATCCACCTTCTATCCACTGAGATAGGGATTGGCTCACAACACCACATTTGATCTTTGACACATTAGTCCAATTACGATTATATATAAACTCCCGCCTTTAACCCAGTGATGTAGGCAGAGATTACGGATTTCCACTTGTTACAGTCCTGGCACACCTCTCTCGCTTCCTCTACATTCATACATTTATGTATACATGTTCGTCAGTTATGGGTGCTAGTTTTTTGCTACATGAAATTTAATGAAAAAATTGGTTTGAACACGAAGGTTCCATCAAAATAAGATTCTTAGTGCTTCGTACCTTATTGGAGAATCCATTTTAAAAGAAGCTTTGCTAATACAAGCAAAATTACAAATTTTAGCTCAATTACTTACTTATCCGAAGTATTAGGTATCCACTACATTGAATATATGATTTTACATCAGAGTAATTCAATAACAGTATCAAATGTTCTTCAACAAAACGAGCGATTTAAGTGACAGCCGTAGTCTTTGGACTTTGCTGTCTATTCGCTGCATTTTAATATAAATTTTATACAAGTATCTTGAAAAATCTTGCACAATATTTACGATGTTTATTTAAAACAATTTATACGTGATTTAATCGATGAAAAAAAATGCATATCGATACTTCTTTATTTAAATCGTGTGAACTGCACATCACTATCGTTAACAAAGAGTCGGTGATTTGTATCTGAGAATGTTTTCCCTGATTCCCCATAGAGTCCGGCCGGGATTATACTGTCCTTATTTCTTTCACGATTTATACAATTTTCATTTGAACGGGTTGTCGGGACACACGTTTGTGCGACGTCCGAAGTCAGAATCAATTGAATTACAGTAAATCGTCTCGTCCCTTATAAAATGCGTCCAATTATTTATCCGATAATGTTACCTTGAATAGTTTATTTCCTTTTGTATAGTGAAGATCTATGAAGGTAGTAAATTTATAAGTTTACTGTGACTTCAAACGAGAGCTGGCCCAATTACACCATGTGACCACATTACTTTAAAAGTAACTTAATATAAAGAAATGAAAGTATTCATATATCATAATATAGACTATGTATATATAAAAATGAATCCATATTCGATCACGGCATCACGCGTGAACGTTTCACTAATTCATTTTTTTGTTTTTTTATTGTCAGGAGAAGGTTCTTATGAAAGAAAAACTTAATCTAATGTTGTTTGTAATCTTTAAGCCACACCCTTGTATAGCTATATATTTAATCCTTTTACTCAATCTCACGCCTAACATACTTCTTAAGGATCGCATCTCAACGGCATTAACTCTACTAGCATGCTTTTCCTGCCAAACCCAGCTCTCACTTCCATACTTTAAAGTGAGGTCTAGTACAGCATTGTGTATTGCCAAACGAGCCTTCATATACACATTATTTAAATGTATATACTTTATTGTACGACATTTATAATAGTATATAATGTATATATGTAATGGATGGATGTTTGTTACTCAATCACGTCAGTACGGCTAATCGGATCTAGATGAAATTCGGCACAGAGATAGATTATACTGAAGTTAACACATACGCTGTTATACCGCTGAGAATTGCAGCGCGCAAAAGGACGTATTTTATAGTCGTTGCACACATTGATCACGTTTTAATCAGGTCATCAGTTCTCAGACAAACATAATTTGTCCGTCCTTTTCCCACGTTATGTGGGGTCGGCACAGAGTGACCATAGTGCATACGGCCGGCACCTGCCTAACGCCAACCCTCCTCGGGAATAATTGGTTATACCTATTGTGGAACGGTTTGTCCTCGGCAGTACGACTTAGGGTCCTTCAAGAAGCGAGCTTATCTTTTTCTTAAAGGCCGGCAACGCATTTGCAGTTCCTCTGGTGTTGCAGGTGTCCATGGGCGACGTTGATCACCTCAGTGTTCTCGCCGCTCGTTTGCCCCCTTCTCTTATAAAAACAAGTAATTTGCATAAAAGATAATATCATTACAGGAATTAAATATAGCCTAATGAAAAAAAATATATAAATTTGTTAATAAAATCTAAGATAAAAATTAAAATAGTAATTAATAAAAAAAAATAATAAATAAAATAAAAATAATTAATTGAAGATAATATTAATATAATTTATATAATTATTAATTTAATAATTTTTAAAACTCTACTACACATAAAATGTGTATACCTTAGTATAGCGTGGTGACCCGTCGCCACGGCAAGCGTCGCCACGCCAACAATTCGGTTTACAAGTGAGCCTATAGATGTTTCATATCAAAAATATTCCACGTTAAATTTTCCATATTCATCATTGTCTTCGCACCGCCAATAATAATTATATCACTAAACACAAACTTCCGCTCTACAATGGCGCTACTTATACAACATACAGGGTGTTCATTTAATTGCTACACGACACAGTTTCAAAAGTAAACCGACGGTTACAGCGCTTTGCACTTTGCGCTGAATGAGTCGCCTCCGAAGTTATTATCGTGCGAGGTAAGTTCACAGGATGATTGGAAATAAATCCTATGGAAAATTAAATTGGTATAGTTTCTTTTATAAAAAGAATTATTGTAAATCTTCTTAATTGTTCCGTACCCAAAGGGTACAACTGGAACCCTATTTGAAAGACTCTGCTGTCCGTATGTCTGTCTGTGCGTCTGTCACCAGGCTTCATCTTATAAACCGTGATAGTTAGACAGTTGAATTTTTCACACATGATGTATTTATGTTGCTGCTATAACAGCAAATACTGAATAAAAATAAACAGAAAAAATAACAATTTTGTTATATGGGGCTCTCATCCCCATATATATTTTATTCTTTTTTTTATAGAATAACGTGGGTAACGAGTAAGCCCTTACAATAAGTACCACTACCCATAGACATCCGCAACAAGCTACCTAGTTGCAGATGCGTTGCCCACCTTTAATGTACCATTCCCCCTCCATCCACTCCTCAGCTGTCAAATTTTCTTTCCCTTCCCATCCTTTCCTTATTACAAAAGGATGCGAAGGGGAAGAGGACTACAATTAGGCCTCCGGGAACTCACTCATCAGACGAAACGCAGAGTACTTCTATTTGACGCGTGTCTTCTGTAAGATCGTGGTTTTTCACCGAGCCGGTCCAATCGTGCAACAGATGTTGCGGGCTCTACCACTGTTAAAATCAGCACATCAATCCTCTTAGTATATTAAACCTAATGTATTATTAAATAATCCAATTAAATGTAGTTCCATTTGGTAACTGTTTCCTTAACAAACTACCCTACAAAGGCAGTAAAAATCGATACACACTCGTGTTAGTGCAAATATTGGTTCGTTAGGGCTCAATACTGTACGACTCGCAGTACTTCAACTGACTTAACACAAATAACCGATAATGAACCTTAAGTCTAAAGTAACAAAGTCTAAATTAAAATTAACTATTGTTTACCAATAATCTTGTCAACCGTTCCCTGTTAACAGTCGATTGAACAGCAAAAAATGATGGCGAGTCTGTAAGAGGTGAGAAATGAAACAAAAGAACAAATAGTAATTTGTAAATCATAATGTAAATACTGAACGATATAAGTAATATAATACTAACGGTTGCACGCGGCTTCGTACGCATTCGTCTCTCATTTTCCACGCTGGAAATTTTATATATATATGTATAATTTCGCGTGTAACAATTTTGAATTATAAGCCTAATTGTAGTCCTCTTCCCCTTCCCATCCTTTGCTAATAAGAAAAGTATGGGAAGGGGAAGAGGACTTGACGGTGGCGGGGATGAATGTGAAAGGGAAATAACAATTTTCTGTTTATCCCCTCCTCTGTCCATTAAGGGTAGGCAGCGCATCTGCAACTCATTAGCTTGTTACAGATGTCTATGGGTAGAGGTCATGTTATAGAGGTCTGATATTGGGAGAACCGATTGCTCGTTTGCCACCTTCTATTATTTAAAAGTGGGAATAAGTGAGAGCTATGATTGGCGGGTTAACCATTACCCTAAAAACTGATCCACCGCGATCATGAGGACACTCAAACCATAGCACAGACACGACAAAACTCTCACCGTCCTCGCCTACGAGTACGACGACAGATACGCATCGCGAACACAAATCGCACCCGCGGTAAAGGGCGGTCCTCACCGCCCCCAGACGCTCGTTAAAACAGTTGACGACCGCCGGGGGACAGGTACGCTCCTTCCCTCGACGATCACGTAGACAACACCCCTACTTAGTAGACGTCATTATAGTCTTCGACGGTAACACGTTCGAATTGAGTAGAGACATCACTCACACCGATAGCTGCTAAATCCAGCAACTAGGTTACATTAGGGACCTAGAATTTTTTTTTTTTACTTTTAGCTCAAGATCACTCGGATCGCGAGCCCTGTATCAGATGAAGCTGTAAGAACCGTCATATTTAGTACTACTAATTTTCCCCTTACTACTAAGTTACCCTAAAAATGGGGACTTTCGTATGACAGAGTAAGAAAATAATACTCTTTAAATTAAAAATAAAACCAATGTTTTTTTTTATTTATCTTTTAAAGCGATAACATTTCACGTAGAATTTCTTTCATAAACAAAACCCTCAAAGGCTGAAACATCGATACACTCCGCCGGCAAACATTTGTTCGTTAGTGCTCGGTTCAGCTCAAACTAGCAACGACCCGTCGCCAACACAGTTCAAAGCATTTCTGAATCCTATCTCCGAATACATAAGGTTCAAATTGTACAATCCGATGTGCAGTCAATCGTTCCCTATTGACACCTGAACGGAAGCGAGAACAATGAACCGTGTTATTTTGTTCAAAGGGAAATAAATAATGAAATAACAGCAGAGATTTTTGTTGTGCTTTTAGAATCAAAAGAAATTTATTTTAATTTGAAATCGAAAACAAACTATTCGACGTGTGACATTTTTTAACTTAACCAACACCACAATTCTAATAATCATTGTTTTGAGTTTTATTGCGTTTATGAAGGCCCCCAAAACAGTTATCCTCAAATATCTTCCATGTACAGACAGCAATCAGTTACATTTTTATTATATGTATAGATATATATTAAGATGGATATATATCATCGCGGACTTTTATTTAGCTTATTTAAAGAGCTACAAATTTTTCATACATAATTTTAATGTAAGTCCTATAGTTTAGCCTACGTAAGCCAAGAAAGCAAAATTATCCTATTTTCAACTGACTTTTTGGTACGCATTATTAAGAATAACTCAAAAACTACTGGTCAGTTTTTGATTTAAATAACAATGGGACCACAACACAAGCACTACCTACAAAAATAAAAAATAAAACATCAAAATCGATAAATTAGGAGCGGAGCTACGAATTAACAATCATAAAAAAAACTCACACCACGCGGCCGTAACTCTTTTTCGTGACCGAAAAATCCTAATACAGGGTAGAGTCTACAAAGAATTTTCACTTCAAAAAAATTATAAAAAACAAGAACAATCCTTTATTC
>JWHW01029398.1:28904-47873 GCA_000931545.1 Papilio glaucus | reverse complement strand
ATTTGATTCCACGCGGACGAAGTCGCGGGCATCAGCTAGTTTATAATATTAATATAGTTAGGAAGTTTGCAAGCAAATACTAAAAAGTTGTAACAAATAAAAAACGAATGATTGATTTATGTAGTTACAGTGCTGTGGAATCAATTCGAATTCAATTGAGTATTCAAATATAGGACAGACCTCGAGCTTTTAGATTCGTTAACAAATAGATTAAAGCTTTTTTGTGTCCGTTTACATTATGTTTATTTGTGTGTGTCAATATCAGTGTTTAGAAGATGAATGTAGGCATAATAAAGTGTCTTCGGGCATGTTGAAAGGATGACTGAAGGGAGAGTAATGAAACTAATTTATATTGCAAAAGTGAGTGACAGCGTTGGCAGGGGCCGTCCAAGGAGAACTTATATCGATCAGAACATACTAATGAGGAGCGATATAAGGAGTAACCCTAACCGACGAGCTTGTATGCGTAGATGTATGGATGCAGAAGAAGCGTGAGAGGTGTGCCAAGATCGCGCCAAACGGAAACCCTACCTCTCTGGGTTACGGGCGTGAGCGTATATTTATTTATTTGTCCATACTTCGTGCGGAATATTCTATTCGTTTAAAAATATACGTTACACACACTCATGCGGCACAACTCTACTAGCACAGCTGCGTAACATTCATCTGTCATTGATTTCACAGTTATTAATTGTGTCTTTTAATTTTGTTATAATTGTGACCACCATAGCCTCGTCATGAGCCGCTATCCTGATGCCTGCCAGCCTAACAAAACATGCTCTGCAACAAAGATTATGGATTCTTACATTTTTGTTATTAATCGCAACTAACATAATTAATGTTTGCGAGCTTATTAAATTCGTTTATCACTTTTGTACAGAGTAAATAACATTTCCAAGCGCTATTATAACTTTGGTTTTATTTATTTGGTTTTACAGAATTTATTTTATAGTTAAATGGTTTTTTTTTATTTCGATATTTATTTTTATTTAAATATTCAAGAAAAAGCCAATTGAGACGTGCCACAACTTACAAATAAAATCTATTTCAATGAATACAAATCCCAAATGGATTCTTTTTAGAATCTGATTGAATCTCGGCAGCGACAGATAGATTTCTGAATAAGTTTATAATCCATTCCTCTTGAATATTCCCAATAGGTAAAGTTGATTTAAGCCAGTGGTAAGTAACTTCTCCAGCATTCAGACCGCTTAGGAGAAATATTTTTCTGTTTAAAAATGCACACACGCTTATGTAATGCAAATAATAAAATAGTAAATTTGATATTGACATTATAAAGTTTGTACAGAGAAACTACCCGTGCAAAGCTGGGGCGGGTCGCTAGTATAATATAAATTTACTACACTACTCGACATTCCCCGTATCACAATATAGCATTCACAAGAAAGCACGTGATAAATTCGTGATATTTGATATTTAATTTTTGAAGTTGTCACTACAGATGGCGCTAGAAATGTCTTTACGTGACGGAATTATAACATTTGAATATGTTGTGTCTGTAAAAAGTTACAATAATTCGCGATTAAATATAAACCTAACTACGTTATTTCTGCACATCTATACATATATATTCTATTTGACTGTTGCCTTAAACTTTATTTATTGTTGAGTTTCTTCTTATATGTACACATGTAAAGTAAATTGTAATAAAAACGCTGTTACACAGCCAAAAACATTGTGTAAAAGTACATTTAAAAAGTTGATTTAAGTATTTAATAATCTTTTGGCGATGTGATCGGAATATGGTAAGCACTAGTAAAACCTTAAGTTACAATAAAAACTTCAATGAATATCGAAAGTGATTGTAAATCTCATCCTGTTTGTACAAGAAGCTAATTTATACCGACTGTAAGCTGACGGGGTTAACTTTGTTAACGAAGTTCGTTTAACTAAGGCGCAAGATCGTGAAGGTAGTCCGTGCGAAGGTCGTAAAACCCAACGATGTAAACATTATCACGTTAATGGCGTACAAGTCGCTATCACGGAGATGGGTCGGCGAAAGGCGCGTATATTATAACGTGAAACATTCGGGATGCCGCGGCCACATTAATCTTGATTAAAATGTAAGATACGGTGAACTCTTATTCTGGGTGCCATGGAATTATTTTAATCTGATTTCCCTTATGATTAATTTTATTTAAGTACAAATTGTATACTATGTTTTTTTCGTATTATTTAATGTATGTTTTATAACATTATTGTAATAATTATAATATTTAATGCTGAGAAAACAGAGATAGCTCGATGTTTTGTTGACTTGAATAAAATTTAATGAAAAATATCAAAACACAAGGGTATGTCCCTTTTTCGTTTTCCGGGTAAATCATTCGGTGAATACAGTCAGACACAGAGAATTAATTATAATCATTTAAAAATTATTAAATAAACGATTATTTTTTCTTCTTACCCTCTCTTTCCCTCGAAGTTTATAGCTATTATAATGTGACTAAGTTTAAATGTTGTAAATAATTAAATATAGAAAATTTAAGGGCATTTAGGGTCTGACTTGACAAAGCTTTTATCTCAATAAAAGTATTATGTTTGGTGTTAGATTCATTTTTATTTAATTTAGGGCGGTGAATAATAAAGAATTTCAGAAATGCGCAACAAGAGAAAGCTTTTAAGAATACTTCATGAAATAATAATTACAAAAGTAGCACAGAACGAAAGCCTACCAAGGAGAAAGTATTTTTGTAACTAATGGCGTAGCTTTTAAGAAGCGATTGCCTTGTTGTTTGTTACACAAATGAGTTTTATTTATTTAAATGTCTTGGATGTGTTAATGGTTTATCAAATTTGAGGCGATCATTTATAATGCTAGTGTCATTTTTACCACTACCCATACATATCCGTTGCAAGCAAATGTGTCGCAGAAGCTACCTTTATTAATTAAAATACATATTTGTTTGCCTAATTTAATTTACATATTTTTATACATGCTGGACTGGGTCCCTGCTTTTAAGACAAAAAGGGTAAGATAACGATATATTGGTAAGATGGTAAGATTCATTATTAGAATCAATGTTATAAATCTGATTTATAAAATAAACTATGAACTCTATTTTACGGTACCAAATTCACCAAGTTCGTACCGAAGTATTTGTAGAGTGTTCCTTCCTTCTTTAGTACTCGCTTGGAATTGATCGAAAAGTCTGAAGTGCCGGCGTACTTCAAATGAAATCACGTTGCCGAGTTGTTTGCGTTTTAAATTGGATAGAAACGTTCTTTTTTTAAAGAATCAGATATGAAAAATAACTACGCTATCACAGAAGGCATGAAGGAGAGGAGATCCGCCATTTTGTTAATGTGTTGTGCCTCGTTCGTTTTATAGTATTAATTTTTATTATTTTAGATTTTTTTTACGTCTTAATTTATTATTAAGTAAGACTATTTATAATTATGTACTTAGATATATATTTATTTCGAGAATACTTACAGTCCGGTTTCTGAATGGTTCGTAAAATTTATGTCAAAATGTCATGTCAAATCATTTCATGTTTCTAAAAGAAAAAAAGCTGATGATCATGCTTCTAGCAACGAATATCGATTTTGTTATGGCATTGCTGTGATTCAGTCGATATAATCGAGCCGTAGCCATGACTTCAGTCTGGCACTGCTGAAATCTGCAAGAACTGCATACTTTGGGTGCGACTATCTAACTTGTTTATGAATGAGTCTCCGAGTCGTTCTTTAATTTGAAGATCGGGTCCTAAATAGCGTTGAAGTAGGCTGTTTGCATGTTTGACATAAATTAATGAAGCAAAATTTAATTAAACCACAAGCTCCTGAGGCGAGGCATTAAGCACGCAGTAAACACGTAACAGCACACACATAACGTGATAATAGCTTACACGTCTCTTTATTAAGACTCGGCAAACTGAACATCAATATTCAGCTCTATAATCCGCCTAAATAAACAATGCACTTGAATTTGAGTGGGCACTTCATAACATTGAACGGTTACAGTGTAAAGTTATATGATATCGTAAACTTGGGAAATACATGTGTGGATTATAGAATAAACACAGTTATAACTAGCTGGTTGCTTAGCAACGGTAGTATTCTTATGATTAAAATAATAGGCATCTGCAACAAGCTAATGAGTTGAAGATGCGTTGCCTATCTTTAATAGACAAAGGAAGGGATAAACAGAAAAAAAATATTTTTTTCCTATTTATCCCCTCCATCGGTAAGTCCTCTTCCCCTTCTTATTCTTTCCTTATTAGCAAAGGGTGGAAGCTTAATTCTGGTGCTCCTGGACTATAATTAAGCTTTCCGCACCTCACTCATCAGACGAAACTCAGATTACTCTGGTTTATACCTGTCTTCTGTGAGGTCGTGGTATTTCACCGGTCGAGCCAGCTCTTTCGTACAACAGATGTTGTTGCGTGTTGTACCGCTCAAAATTGTATAAGATGAAATGAAATTGTATGACAAAACGAATAAACTTAGAACTTGTGCAAGTGCCTAAGTTATGCCAGTAATGTTATATAGAATCAATAACATTCATTTATTCCATGTCACCGATACTTTTTTTGTACGGATGTATAATTTAAAGCCCACTTAGAAAGCACCTTGATTGAATCTTTTGGTCACTAATTTATGCTAAAATGTTGGATTAAACACGATTGAATTCGTATCTTTATATTTTAAAGTAATTACTTCATAAAAAACCAAATAAAAGACCATAAGTAAAAACAAACAAAACAGAACACTCTGTATATGCACGAATGTTGCAACAGGCATGTTTATGCATGAGTATGCAAATCTGTTTGAGGTCTATGCTAATGTATACGGGAGAAAAGTCACTTTGCCTTTATAACTGTCAATTTGCTTTGTGTAAAGATTTAAATGGGATTTCTATCAAAAGTATTAAAGTACATGATTTCTCCAACCTAATTTAACATCTATCTACAAAACTATTTACTGAAGTTATTTCGTACATTTCATTACAAAATGTGTCCCATTGTTTTTGTGAAGTCAAATGTTAGGGAAGTAATATTCCGTAGGCAAGCTACGGATTTCGATGAAATTTTCAGAAAATCTTCAGATTGGTCTAGCGAGTGATCCTGAGAAGTTTGATAGTTATCGGATTAATGTAATTAGTGCTACCCGGGTGAAGCTGGGGCTGATAACTAGTATACACATATTATATGTATTAAAATTCTTTGAAATTCTATAAAAAATAAATTATTTACATTCTTGATGCAATCCCAGTTACTGGTCTCTACGCTACTCACAAGAAAACAAACCAAGAGTTTTCTATAATACGTATTTAGAAAAAGAAATGCATCAGTCTTCGTCTAGCCTACCTCATTAATCAGAGTCGAAACATCCCAAGGGCTCTCTCATACGCAACACAGAATACGATAGAAGGGATCTATGTTTCGTAAAAGGAGCCATAATAACTTGGAATAGCGCTGATTCTTGCTAAGAAACTTTATAGCATTAGTTTTACAATTGACTTTTCTCATACTGTTAAGTACGCAATTGTTTTTGGCTCTGCGATAGATTTTGTTACGGTAAATTATGATGAATAAATTAATAGGAATGTTGTAAACTTTATTTTGACGATTGCTGTGTAACTTAGCGGATAGAGGTCGTAGCTTTCGCGCCTTGGGTTCGATTACCAGCCAAAAAAGTTTGTTATTCGTGTTTGGTTGGAATCCATTGTGGTCATGGAATGACGCTGAAGTCATCAAACATATAATATGTGGGCTTAATGGCCGGTTTCTAAAATTATTGTTCAAAAACATTCATGTCACTTTAAATTACATCTCAAATAGATTTAGGTTTCTAAAAAAAAAACACAGGCCTTATGACTATGAAGTGAAATCACAATACAGACGCGAAAAAAGTTCAAAAATAAATAAATAATCAACAAAAATAAACCCTTAAGACTTAAAAATAAATGGAAAAAAGTTCGTCGATTCTGTATAAATAAGCACATTTGACACATATCTAGCTAAATTTCCGTTGATGAGCTTTTCAGAAAACCGGGCGTTAGTCATTGAGAAGTTTAGTTGGTGAACGTCAGACAAGACACGTTGGTTTCCTTACGTAAGTCGTGGCCTATACCACTGAGCCTATTTTGTTAATACTGCTACCTATTTTGTTAATACCGTGAGAGAAATTAATGCATTATTACATTGACTGCATTCAAAGGTGCGCACATGTTTATACAATTGGATTCTATCATTAATACTGTCGCGTCGAGTACACATACTGCGAGCATCTAGTGCTTTACAATGTGAAAGGAATTGTTAATTTTGGTTGCCGTAACCATGTGACTCATGTTCGAGTTTTATCAAAGCGTTAATTAATAAAAATTTGAATATTATAGATAAGAAATACCAAAGTTAATACTACTTTTACGATTACATGAAAAAGGAACCTTATCGAAGGGAAATATCAGTCGTTCAGAATCACAAATATCTGGGGTCGTAGTTAAAAGAAATGCTTAAAAGAAAATACGATAATAGATGTGTATTGTCTAATGTTCAATTCATCAGCAAACTGATACCACGCCGCGTGTTATAAAATTATTTGAAATAATCGAGGGACGATTTTATCATGTGAATATTTATTCACAAAATATATTTATCACGTAATAAACATTTTTGTAAAACGCATGTATTATTCATGTAAAAATTATAGAAACAGAAATACCGCGGATGTTTGAGGTTATGAGGCATGAAGCATAACGTAACGAGGACAGCGGAATACATTTTCGTTATATAAAGTATGACAAGCTCATCTAATGCGACGTGACTCATCCGACTTTCATGCATATGTGTGCTCTCATGCAATTTATATAAGCCTCTACTTATTTTTATAATGACTGCTTATGTGGTCACCAAACTTATCAGCGGATTGAATTCTAGATATAGAATTCACGTTTATTTTAATGTTTGAACATGCTTTCATCTTGACCTGTATGAAGGAATCTAAATCTATCAATGTAATGGAATCTTTATGAATAATTTGTAAGTTACAAAAGTGTCTAATTTTGAATATTTGCACACTTATTGAGAAATGACGTCAGCAAAATAATTTCACGATTTGTCGTAATATTGACCAGAAGCTGAATTTTTTATGGAATAAGGTGGCAAACGAGCATGCGGATCAACTGATGTTAAGTGACCGCTACCAATAGACATCCACAACAAGCACATGGGTTGGAGATGCATTGCCTACCTTTAATGGACAGAGGAGGATGACCCCCTCCCAGTCCAATCCTCTTCCCATCTCCATCCTATCCTTATGAGGACAGGGTGGGAAGGGGAAGAGGAAATTAATCCTCCGGCGCCTCACTCATCAGACGAAACGCAGAATACTTCTACTTCACGCGGGTCTTCTTTGAGGTCGTGGTATTTCACGTGTCGAGCAGGCCTATTCGTGCAACAGATGTTGTTGATGCGGGCTCAACCACTGTTTAATTAAAATATAGAAAACATGTCTTTCGTGCGCCCATACGAAAATGTCAGATGCAATAACTTCGGTTGCGATGAGAGCCGATCAGCAGGCGTCGTTGCCGACAAAAAGACGTTGCTGCTTCGTATTTATTGCTTCCGTCAATTTATTAAAATATGTCAAGATACATACATACATACAAATATCAATTATTTATAGATAGTTGCCTTAAATTATGACGAGCACTGTCGTTTTAAATTTGTGACTTCCTGTTGTGTTACATTTAGAAAATATTCATTTTCTAATGCTTTAAGAATAATTCAAATCTATTATCTGTTATAGAAAACTAAACGTATGTATAGTATTTATATTCTTAAACCAATAAATCTCTAAACTATAAAATTCTTTATAAATTCTCCTTCATAAATTCTTTAATATAGAAATAAACTACGTTTTCCTATTTCCATCACGAGCGAAGTATTTTCCAGCGTCGAGACAAAACAAATATTGCTCCACTGCCAACTTATCCAAATAAGGGAATTGCGTTGTATTGATTTACGGCCAACATAAATACCTCGTGCGCTAGCTGGATGATTTATGTCCCAAAAGTTATTTGGAAAAACCATCAGCAATGAATCAAGTGCAAAAGCACTTTAATTGAAAGTCAAGCGAATGTCGGAAGTCATGGTTTACAAATAAAACAAGTAACAGTTACTTAATAAAAAAAACAATGGCACCTATAACACTCCCGGGATGAATACGAATCGAAGCCCACTTAAATAAATATAATAAATCACCCTTTTTCCCCATTGCAGAGACACAGGCCTCCTCTCCGAGAGGGAAAGGACTGTAATCCACCAGAGTAGCCCAGTGGTCGATGTCAAACGTGTTCGAATTTAGTGGTTCTCAGACATGCCGGTTTCCTCACGATGTTTTCCTTCTCCGTTTTTTGGAGAAGTGGTGATAAAAAAAACTACACTAAGTAAAGCGTCTGCCTGGATTCGAACCCGCGACCTACAGTAAGTCGGGGCCTTAACCACTGCTCCCGTTCCCGCTCTCCACGTACGAGTAAGGAATGTTATCATTAGGGTTATACTTCTATCTTTGAACCAAATAGTTCCTAGGTGCGCAGATAACGGACTGTAGTCAACTAAAAACTACAAAGTTAACCGGTCACACGTAGGAAAAGATTACTAACTGTGTTGTAGAAATAGTGGTTTAGTCATTAATTTGTTAATAAGTTAAGTACATTTAGAGTGCAGTTTTACTAGATCAGTTAAGATACTTGATCTATCCTAGACAGTATGGTTTTTATATCCGGCTCCAAGGACCATTTTTCATGGAAGACAGTATTTTTTATTTATGTATGTTTTTATATTTTCATTATAACTTTACCATTGCGTACGTGATTATTTTTTACTTTTGGACGATTGATTGTTCTGATTAATGCATTTACGAGATTAAGATGTAACAATATTCATACGCAGACTAAGTAAGGAAATTATTAATAATGTATTTGTAATCGTGGAAGATTATAGTCTAATATAATACCATGCATACATATATTATAATATGCAATGATATCAAATTCATAACTAATATGAAATACGTACGCACGTACGTATTTAAAATGTAAAAGTCACATAAGTGATTGAATAAACGCTTTTAATACAGTCGATATTGATTAAATTGAAGCTGTTAATTCAATTTACATAAAGTTCAATCCTTTTTAAGTGTAATACCGTCTGAAGAAATTGTCTTTTTTACGTATAAACCTTTGGACCGTCGTGCAAGCGACAGCTTACCGTCTGTCACGAGTAAAAGCATCTTAAAATGAGAACATTTTTTGTGTCTGTACACAGGGAAATGTCGGCCGTAAATAGTCAGGTGCTAGTGACAGCCGACCGACCTCATTACGAGCAAAAAACGGACTGATGTGTGGTGTTTCACGATTCCGTACATTAATTTGGATAAATGTTATTACAGACTATATAATGTTTTGAACTAAGGTGGAACCACGTGTGACTTTTAATAATTATGAAAAGAAGGTTTCGATCTTTGCGATGTATAATTTTGTATTTATATTTTGTTCTTTGTTCTAATAAAATGTAATAATAATACTAGCCTACATAAAAGTAAATATATAATATACGTCAACATAAAGTATGTAAAAGCATAATATTAATGATTTCCTTACATAGTTTTATATATATCCATTTAGATAAAAAAAGTATTGGATAAAAGTTAGTATACAAGACTTTCAATAAAGACGGAATTGGATTTGCGAACAATGCGATTTATCTTTTAGCTTTATTCATTGTGAAAGTAAGCTCTTGCTCACCTTAAAAGTATTACGCTGATAACAAAAAAGCGGTCTGAACAGATTCATAGTGCTCGGTACAACCGTATCCCGTCAGTCACGATCTGATATTTGAAATATATTTTCAGGTGTCTCATGTAGATTAACTCCCTACTGGCACGAAAAAAAATTGGCACCTATCATCTCTCGAAGGAATTTTCTATCGAATTACAAAAAAAAAGTGAGGCGTGTCAGTGAGAAATAAATCCTCATATGAGAACGACCATAAAATACAGAACAGTCAGAAAATCATTACTATTCTATTTAAATTGGAAGGAGTCAAGCCAGCCACCTCATGATGATCATGATAATGATGAGGTAACTCATGTAAACTAACTCAACTATCAAGAGGTACGTTTTTGTCGCCAGTCGCATTGTGAAGGGCGTGGATGGGGTATCGGATAGGAGAAGGGGCTGGGATGGGAGGGATACAGACGAATGGGCCTACCTAATTATATTTCAAAGCTTGCAGTGAGACATTCGAGACAATAATTAGGTGGATCTAATGCAAATGTTTCAACTACAATGATAATTTTTATTGAAATTAAATCTTTTGTCAGTAGCTTCGGAGGTCAGTAAAGTAGGTAATAGAACGAATGGGGGAATGGAAAGTTTCAGGTCCTGTACCAGAAATACATAATTAGTCGTATTCTCAGTCTTAGGCCAAATTCTATTGTGTTCTCTTCTTATCTTCTAATAAGAGGACGGGGAAGGGGAAGGAAATATCCTTTTTTGTTTATCTTCTGTCCATTCACAACTCATTATCTAGTTGTAGATATACCTATTAACTGTCACTAATATTTGGTGAACCATTTGCTCGTTTGAATAGTTTGATTTTATCACTAAATATCAGTTCGACAAAATCTTTTTTACCTTTCGAAAATTATGTATTCAAGGTATACAATTGCAAATATATGCTATCTAGAAAATGTGACAGAGCTGGATAATACCGAGCGTGAATTGTGAATAAGCGATTCACAATTCACGTCCGGTCATGTACTTTAACAATCGATACGCAAATACATAGCGGGCTGCAAAATTTAATTTTTATTTTATTTCATTTTCTATGTCGTTCGGAAACTGAATACATAAATGTGGCATAAATCAAAAATCTATACATATAATAAAAATACAACTGATCGCTGTCTGTACATGGAAGATATTTGAGAAAAACTATTATTGTGGGCATTCATAAACGCAATAAAACCCAAAACAATGATAATTAGAATTTTTGTCTGTTTGTATTTGCGTATGTTACCGCTATTCCCAGAAACGGCTTAACCGATTTGGATGCGGTTTTCACTAATGTATTGTGGTAAGCTTCACTTAGCATTTAGTGTTTTTTTATCTTAATCGGTTTATAAATAAAAAAAGTTATATCAATTTAACTGTACTACAGCCATACTGTGTCGACCCCACAACGCGGGAAAAGGGCAGGGAGATGATGATGAGGTTATCGTCGTTATCGTTTATTCTGCGGGCGGGTGAAACCGCGGGGCACAGCTAGTACATAATATTTGAATAACGAGGACATAATGTATATGGTCTTAGGATTGTTGATAATGGTAATTTAAAATTTTGACTGGCGAAATTTAAGTTGTAAATAGTTGCTCAAGAATGGGTTGTAAACTTGTTTCATTACGTTTTCCTAATATCGTAGGCGTATCTTGATATATGTTTATCGGGAAAACATTTATTCAAGATGAAGGGGAAGGTAACGTTTTGTATCTAATGCTTACAATAAATATCCGCAACAATAGGAACAGTTATAAATGCATTAATTACAAAGAAGGAGTAAAGAGGAAAATCGGTCGAAAAAGGGAATAAAAGCTTATTCAGCAGATGAAATAGAAATATAAACTCACGCTACTTTTTTGAGCTAATAGCTATTCTTCATATAAACCAGCCTATTTAAAAAAGAGCTGCTTCCACTCAGCTTAAACAATATTCATACAGTATAAGATACGACATAAGAAATTTATGTCTTTATCTGTTATTTGATTAGGACCTAGATAATATGTTGCCTCCTACAAGATGGATCGACGATCTGGTCAAAGTTGCGGGAGTCAACTGGATGGGGGCGGCTGGAGACCGATCTTTGTGGCAATCAATGGGGGAGGACTATTTCCAGCAGTGGATGACTGAAAGCTGGTAGGACGGAAGAAAGAATCTACATTGATAAATCACGGTTAGTACCCGAGTTCCATCTGGGGCCAACACTAGTAAATCTGAAATACCAAATCAGGCTGAACTCGCAAGTTACGCAACTTGCCGTTGGCAATTCTAGAGGCTAGATCATCGATCCTATTCGTTACAAGCAGCCTGGAGATATTATATAATAAATAACTTTTTGGTTCTAGATAATGGGACTAGTCCAATATTGTAAAACTAAAAATAATAATTGAATTCAAAACGTTGCTATCTAAAAATAACAGCGTTAGTGACGCCTATATAGTTCGACAGATCAGCCGTGTTGCTGTAAACTTGTATATACAATACAAGTTTACAGAGCATTTGCATAACCAAATACGTGATGTACAACTTACATGTCAGTAGTAACATCTGAATGCCAGTCAAATGACACAGTACGAATTTTGCTTTTCATAATGTTTCTAGAATCTAGCAGACGCAGTGATGCACAACAGCATGATTATGGGCACGTTCGTCAATTTCTTTTAGAAAAATAGCCTTCTGGAAGCCTATGTCAGCTACGGGTTTCAATTGTAAATCTAAACCATCCCAGGTTATAGATATAATACTCAAAATAGTTTTAATCACAACCGTGATTTTGATTTCCTTTTAACTAAAAAGGAAAAAAAGCACTGCGCACAAAATATCTTATATTTTCAATATATTTTATTCTTATTTGAAAATATGTACATAAAACCTTTTTTACACCATTAATTACCTTTATTATATAATATTAAATATATTAATACACTCACATTACATTGATATGATAAACGATGAGATAGAGACATAGAAATTGATGAAAGAATATTTGTAAGATAATGTATCTAATTTGATATGGCTTTGTGTGTCTATACAAATGCTAGTTAGGAAATTTCTTTGTATCTATACGAATAGTCCAACCCTATCGTGAACTTTAAGTAGCTCTTTGTTGTTATTTGCTATTGTACTGTAAACTAAAGCGTACGATTAAGCCTACCCAAAAGTTTACGTGGGCGTATTAGAAAATCTAATGTATTTGAAAGACCCAATCTTACTGTAAATGTTTATAACATTTATAGTGAGATTGGGTATTTCAAGTTGGTCATTTTTTAACATTGGGGCTAGTAATTAACCATTCTCAGCGATTTTCATTATAAAATATGTGTTTGGTAAATTGCGATAGGTTCATCGCCTGTCACATTTAGGAGCTAATCAGTTTAGGAAAAAGCGGATAGAGATTGCTGTCTTTGTATATTTCATAAGAGTTAAAAGTTAAAGGTTTAGAACCTTTAACTGAAATGATAGTTAAAGGATTACATACTTTATCTGTAATGATAATGATGTAAGATAATTTGTTAATTGCGCGCATTTATATTATTAATTTCTATTGATCACCGCAAAGAATTATGAGAATAGTAATTTTACCTTGATTATAACATTTTATTAAATAAATAACTAAATTTGAATAGTTGTCTTAGAATAAACTTTGGATATTTTCAGGCTTTATTACAAATGTGGTTTAAGTTGAAATTGATCATACATTTTATAACTTTAAATACACACGCCATATTATTAATTAAACAATTTCATGGCTCATTTATTAAAAACTAGCGACCCGCTCTGGCTTCGCACGGGTAGTTTCTCCATTCAAAATTTCATCCCCTATATTACACTTTTAGGAAATGAATTATAAAAAAATAGTTTTTTTAGATCTCACCTACTTTATAACAGAAATTTCAAGTCTCTACGTTCTATATATCTTTAATGTTCGCCATATATGATTATTTTATTTCATCTATTCGTAACACATGTTAGATAAGATTATTGGCTTTTTGAAAAAAAAACATGCAAAACCATGAAAATCGGGCCAGCCGTTCTTGAGTTATAAGTGTTCGAACATACTAGACTTCGTTTTTTATATTAAGATAATTATATTATGATATTAATATAACATTTTCATATTTATGATATTAACATAATTTAATAAACAATATGAAACAAATATGTTACAAAGAGGAATACTGTTTCGTCAAGTATTTTATTTCCAACAGTTGGCCTTTATTCTTTAGGGTCGCCACCTAATAGCGGTTCGGAACATTAGGGTCCCGGCTACAGCGACCGCATCAAAGACTTTGTTTTCACTTAAACGTACTTAATATTAGAAAATGATGCTACGGCTACGGCGATTAAGCCAGCTGGGATAAAGATAAGAATTGCTATTTACTTATCATATTATGTCAAAAATATGTCTTCCTATCGCTTATGTGTACATAGGGCTGTCCGCGGTATTTCACGTACAGAAAAATTGCCTTATTCCTTGCAATGAGACAAACTACGCCCCTTCTTACGAATAACCTATTAGGTAGGAGTGACTTGTACAATTGATGGGATAATAGTACAAAGCAATCAGTCTTGTACTGCTCCGCATCCCTGCGTGTTTTATTACAATTGTCTTTGTTTTTCGTACTTACGTTTTACGTCCTCTTCTATTCAGACGAAATCATTATTTCTGTATACTCTGAATACAACATTGACCAACCGTTTTTTCCTACAAACAAATTTAGAAGCTGCATCCTATTGGTTATTGTTTCCACGTTGTCGTCCCAAGGCGTACGAAACTTTTAAGGCTGTTGTCGCTTCTAAGGTGAAATACTGCCAACGGGCTCGATAGTACACCGAAAACAATTTAGAGTATTTGCTTGTTGCTAAGAATAAATATAAACAGATTACAGCAAGCAATAGTTAATTTATATAATAAATAAACGCCGGAGAAGAATACGAATTGAATGAATCACGGAGGTCACCACGGAACGGACATTTTGCGAGGTCCAGACTAACCTCCCCTTTGTTTTCAATTGCTCCGCTCGTCGATGAGATCGTTGTAAGAAAATACCTAATATTTTACAAGATCACTAGCTGAACAACGATAAAGGAAACTGTACTGTCGGTTGACAATAAGCTGGTGCTCTTCCAGATACCTCATGAGGTGGCAGTTGCTTATGGTGCAGATACTGCTTATGGTAGCGGTATCTTGATATCGGGTGAACAGTTTGACCATTTGCCATCATGCATGCATGCATAAAACAAGGCTTGGTGACTTCATAACTTTTTGAAGTCTTGTGAAAACCAGAAGAAGTTAACGAAACGAATTTTTTCTCATTTTCTTTTGAAAAAGTTTTCAGTTTATAAATAATTAAAGACTATTCAACAACGACTATGTACGAATTTAAATATGTGATGTGGATACAGGTTAACATGAAATAAATAGATAGCATGTATTATTCAATGCAGACTCTGTCTACTACTCTGTGCGATGTGGCTTTAAAATATTTATAACTATTATGAGGTTTTTCTAAATATTCCTTAACTTAATATTAAAACAGTTTCGAGTAAAGTTCAGGTAGTTGGACCTTAAGATAAGTGAGCGAGTTTCGCAGTTGGTAATATTCTCGGGAGAAGTTCGGAGTCGTAAACAAGCTCCTGCGGTCGTATTAAAGTTTGTCACCTCTGTCTCCGCTAGACGTTAAACGTGACGTCGTAAACGGTTTTATTGGTGTTACGAACGGAGAATTTTAAATTGAATGAATACGAATAAAAACGTAAATAACGTTAAAGTATCAATATGTTCATATATTAATAAAAATAAAAATCGATTATTAGTTCCAAGATTCCACGGCTACACGGTTCTAGTATGTGGGTGATACAAGTTTTTCATAATGCAGACATCAATCTCAAGCAGAGCTGAGGGCCGTTATTCAGTAATGCCTGACTGCCCGCAATGAGTGGATTCCCGCAACCTTGACTAGACCGGTACATCATCACCGTGTGTGGCGGTCATTCTTTTGTCTTTTAACCACATTGACATCCGTTCTATGAGAAATATGGCGAATCCATTGTCAATCTAGTTTTTTTAGTTCTTCGGGATATGTTATGAATATTGCTATGTGTACTTTTTGAAATATTTTTGTAGAGGATCGTGATATAAATAGGATTTTAGTAATTTTAACATTGTTTTTACCACTAACTTTAACCATTTTTTTTGTATCCAAGCAGATTTTTAATACAAATTACTACTATAAATATTGCTTGGTTACATTTAATATATAACGGAGCGCGCTTAGTTTGATCGATTGTTTATATTTACAAATAAATAAGAATAAGGGTAGTTGAAAATAATGTTGACAATGCCATCTAGTCGATTTATTTTTGCGGGTACACCCGAATGGAGTTGTAGGTGTCATGGCGGGCGAGTCGTCATTCTTGAACAGCGACTCGCTCGTGATGGTCGCTTGCAAACACATTTGCTCTTAATCGTGACTTATTGTTGTAATCTTTGAATATTTTTAGTGATTGTTAGTTGGAACGAGTAGTACAGTGATCAGACTATATTGTGAGACTTTTATTTTGGTGAATACCGGTGCGTACACGCCCACACGATCTAAAGATGTCCGAGCAACGTCCAAATATACCAAACCATCATAATAATCCTTCGACATATATATTTTGATTTATTTATCTCAAGCATTGTAAACAAAGACATTCTATAGATTTAATGCAGAAAGAACACAATGATAATCATAAAACTGGATATTTTGAAGAATTGGCAAACATAACACTAAAAATATTTATTGGCTTTATCTTAAAAAAATAAGAGAGAACGGCGCTTTACTATAACGATAAGAGAGGTTTACGATAGTGAACTTTTATTATTATAGCTTACAAAATGTTTATGACGTATGAACAAAAATGTATACTCGTAAATTGCAAACTATGATGTGACTTGTTTGAAAAATGTTTTGAAGTTAGCAGTTCGACAACAGCTGTTTTAACTGACTTCAAAAAGGAAGTCTGTATGGTTTTTTTATGTTTGTTACCTCAGAACTCCGAAGAAGTTACCTCAGAACTCAGAAGAGGGGAAAGGGGAATTTCACTACGGTCTCGTCACCGCTGTCGGTCACCTGTAATCCCGGTCGGAGTGTCGTGGTCATGTCTCGCGGCTTCGATCGGCACGGGGATTTTGCCTTGACCGGCCAGGCCGCAAGGAGAAAACCTCTACAAAAGAAATAAGGAAAAGGGAGAAGTTTTATAAAATATTGTAGGTCCTTGCACCTAAAGGTAATAAATAGAAATAAGACATAGTATAAGATATTTTTTAAAATTATAGAAGGTAAGAGTGTACATAGAAAAGCTGTGATAATAGAATAAGAAAACGGAAATTGTAGTAATAAAAACGGAAATATAAGATATTGTTAAAAAATAAGTGAACGGGATTGTGAACATTTAATATAAAAGAAATAAAGAACATCTAGCATCCAAAGTCCCTGATCCAACCACGTTAGGGGTGAACGAGAGGGCGGCATAACGCCTCCCAAAAAAAAACCTAACCCCCACTAACATGCAATGCCAACCTTTCGCTTCTTAATTTGTCTATCATAGGTATACTCGTTTCGTACCTTATCCGTTCGTGGTACCCCATACATCGCCTTTCCATAAATCATCATATGCGTAAACAGACACTTTAATTTAATTTACCAGTATACAAAAGTTGCTCGCTAACAGCGCCGTATAGTGGCCGAATCTGAGAACTAAATTCTTACTTCTTATACCTTATATTTAAATATTGATAATTGCATTACTACTTTTTCCCAATTTTATGTGAATACATAAACGTAAAACAAACGTTGATCAGGGGAATTGGTTTCAAAGTTCAATCTGACGTTGTTTACTCTTATAAACCTAGCTTTGCGGGTCAAGTAAACGAAAGACTATCAAACACTTGCATAGCAACTGGAACGTTCAGCATCCTCAATAGAATTTCTTATTTCCCTGATTTAGGCACAAAACATTGAAAACTCTTGAGTAAAGTTACACTAACAGTTTTATTTCTTTATATCCGATAAATGCGAATATTGTGAATGATATGCGGGGTAATACGACGAATGGATAAGGTACGCAACGAGTATATTAGGGGAAACCTGAAAGTGGCAGTGGCGGTAAAAGAATTACGAAGCAAAAGATTAAAATGTTATAGGGAGAGAAGAATGGCATGTGACAAGTGTGGTCTTTGTAGTTTTATGAATGTAAAGGTATGTATATGTGGGGTAGAGATAGACTTTTTTTACAGGAGAAGGTGGCAAACAAGCATTCGGTTTTCCTGATATTAAGTGACAGCTACCCATAGACATCTGCATCTAGCTAATGAGTTGCAGATGTATGCCTACCTTTAATGGACTGAAGAGGGGATAAACGGAAAATACAGACGAAAAGAAAGTACTTCTACATCACGTCTGTCTTCTATGGGGTCCAGTTGTCAAGCATATCCATTTGTGCAACAGATGGTTGCAGGCTCCACCGCTGTTACAGCAGAGCAAAGAAGAGATGGGTGGATTGTTTGAATTATGACATTAGCTAGAAAGGACATCAGTTACAAAAAAAAGAAAAAATAAGCATTTATTACAGTAATATCGTACTGTCTGTCGTTCATAGGACCATATTGACCCAGAACGTATTTTATTGGCAAAATATCAGAATATGTCGAGTTTTTAATCAACCAAATATTTAAAAAGCATATACATTTTTACGCTTCACCAATTCAATAGTCTCCTTTGAAAGTACTCCAACAGTATTTACTCACACGCTTAATTCTGATGTGTATTTACATTATTGATTATTTTCGTTTCGTCGATATCTCGAACACATCTTTTCTCTACGTCGACGCATGACGTCATTAGCAATTTTAACCTAAATTTACGTTACAAAAAGTATTTTTATGTCATTTTAGTTTCTGACATCATTTCAAAGAGTTATAAATGAGTCCAATAATATCTGAAAATTCAGTTAAGTATTGATTTGTCAAATGTGTAGCTTTTGATAAAAGTAACCTATAGTAGTAAGTAGTAAGTATATCGGATAGATGTTCGATCATCTATACTCTGTCCGTCTATCCTCGCTCTGGCAACTCCCTACTGACAGCAAGCACCTCTCTGCTGCAGCTCTTATATAAA
>JWHW01029398.1:3159-15799 GCA_000931545.1 Papilio glaucus | reverse complement strand
TTGTAGTCGAGATTCGAGACCAAAAAATAATGTAATCTAAAGTTTGAAAATAAAAGTTTTGACAATATCCTTGCTGCCGTTCGGTTCACTTTAACCAAAATAATATTATCTAAATTCTGGAAACATTATTATTCATTATTACCGTTTATTATTTTATTATTGTTTATCACATATAAAAAAAAGTTTACTTTAACATAATGAATCAAACATTTCTTGTGTGGTGCCCTCCACACATTTTGCTATACATCGAAGCCTAATCATAATTGTATAAACACAAAGTTAATCATAGTTGTTAAATATTTATTTATTGAATTAATATTATGGAACAATTACAAATCCGCCGGGGCTATGCATGCAAAATTAAAAGTATTGATTATCTAGTATTATACATATACATATAATCTTTTTAAATTAGGGAAGTAATTCAGATTTATTTATTTGCCTATATGGTTGTAACATATGATGCATGTAGTTTTTTTTATGGAATCGGGTGGTAAACGAGCAAGCGGATCACCTGATGTTAAGTGAACGCAACCCATAGACATCCGCAACAAGTACATGTGTTGCAGTTGCCTTTAATGTACAGAGGAGGGCATAGACAGGAATAAGGATATTTCCTTTTCCCCGATTACCCCTCCCCGTCCAATCCTCTCCCGTTCCCATCCTATCCTTTTAAGGATAGGGTGGGAAGGGGAAAAGGACTGAAATTAGGCCTCTGGCACCTCACTCATCAGACTGAACGCAGAGTTCTTCTACTTCATGCCTGTTTTCTGTGAGGTCGTGGTATTTCACCGGTCGAGTCGGCCCATTCGTGCGACACATGTTGTTCTTGCGGGCTCTACCACGGTGGGTGGAAAAAAAACAATCAGTAAAATTTATGTATCCCTGTGTGCCAAAAAGTATTTTTTGAACCTTCTTTTTATATATTCCATTAATAGTTATACAGTTGAGATTGTGATTCCAACTCAGCTAACAATTACCGTTATTGCCGCTTAAGCAATTAAAATGCAATCAGGGATGAAGAAAGTTTATATTGTTGGATAATCTGAGTCGAGCCATTCACTAATGGACCTTAATCACAGCACTGTTTACAATTCAATTGTTATAGACATGCAATAAACGATTTTAATCTTGTAAATGTTTTTATTGTATGAATAATAATTTCATTTTAACATATGTTATTTTGAGAGAGAATTATGAAAATAATAAAATTATAAAAAAAATAATAATTTGGGTCGGCTTTATGTATTATAACTTTTTACACTCAATTACTTTTTACACTTTGAAACTGCTTGATGCTGAACAGAGATGTTCTCTTTCCCGTGGGGCCTCCATCATATTTTATACCAGGAAATAGAGGAATCATGGTATCCAAACTTATAATCTAAAAAATATATAGAAGTAGTCAAATGTTTCACATTTGGAAAAATTAAAGCTAAAAAGAAAGAAAAAAATCACCTTCAGTTAAATATCTCGGCATTTACGTGCTATTTCATTCAAGCTCGCGCAAGGTGATTTAGTGGAACAATGTCTTTTTAAAGAAAAAGCTCTAAATTGTTAGGTGTTTCGATACAATTGTATTTTCACGCTTCAACAAATAACACTTGAAAGGGCTCGAAAAACTAAGTCTTTATACTTTCCTTTGTGTGTTGGTATTACTTAAGATAAGATCTGTTGAAAGGTTCAAAAACATAACTTTTTATAGTAACTATTAATTTGGATAAGGTTTATTTCATACTAGCTGTAGACTAAGCTTCGCTCTGCGTTTTCTCCGGTAGTTTTTGAGTTATTCTTAATAATACATAATATGACAAAGTTGAGTTTTACTTTCTTGGCTTACGTAGGCTAAACTATAGGACTTACATTAAAATGACGTATGAAATAATTGTAGCTCTTCATATAAGCTAAATAAAAATCCGCGATGACATATATCTATCTTCTATAGTTGTCTCACAATAAACATTATTATCTTAGGGAACATTAATTAAAACTCACTCGATACTTACTACGCAATATTGGTGTTCGGTATGAATCCTTATCCATTTAAATGTCTTAGTTATCAGGAGAATTTAATGTAGATTATAATTGTTCCTTGAACTATATCATTCTGACTAATAGTTTAGAAGATATCAAAAGTTTAAACTACAAAGTTAATAAAAACTACGCGCAAGTGATTTCAAAAGCCGCGCAGTAGAGGGCTTGGCTTAGCGATGTGCTTAGTACGATGTACTTTTGTTTGTTTCTTTGATTGAAAGTTTGTTGTTATCATGTATTCCCATATAAATTTGATCAAGATCTGATCAGTTGTTTTTTAATTATTCTCAATAAAGCGTATTTAATTGACTTGCACTGCATGGACGGTGTTCTCGTTTTGTGTTAAAACGACTGTTGTATCAAGCCAAGACTTAACATTTCTTTCAAATTGTGTAAGTTCGGAACTTTTTTCATGTAAGCCCGCATTTTAGAAAACAAACAAAATTTTAACAAAAACAAAACCGACTTCAAACAATATATATTCAAAAACAACAAATACACTGAAATGTAAAAAATAATTTACTCAATTAAACATAAGAATCAATTCTTAAATCATAGTTATTGATGAGGTACGGTGACGGGTTTCGAGAAAGATTTTTTAATACGAAGCTTCGGTTTACCCGATGCACAGTTATTAACTTTATTATTGAATATTTTTATGGTAGGAGGTGGCAAACGAACAAGTGGATCACCTGATTTTAAGTGAGCGCTATCCATAGACATCCGCAACAAGCAGATGTGTTGAATGGACAGAGGAGGGCATAGACAGGACAACGGATATTTCCTTTTCCTCGTTAACCCTCTTCCATGTCCAACCCTCTCCAATTCAAATCCTATCCTTATGAAGAAAGGGTGGGAAGGGGAAGAAGACTGAAATAAGGCCTCAAACTTCTCATTAATTCATAATAATCGGCCTTGAAATATCGTCGATAATTTATTTCATGAGGCAGTCGTGTGCAGTATCAAGTTATGCAAAACGTGCACTTGTGCAGCATTATTTAGAGGATCTCGAAAGAATATGAAGAGAGTAGATGATGGGGCGGAGGTACAATTAAACGAATCACACAAATTGAAATACTACTGGGTCATTAATTAAAATTTCTGTACCACATTTCTTCGATTAAGGAACATTCGTCGAGGAGCGCGGAGGTAAATCCTTTCAGTCGATTTTCGATGAACTGCCTATAGTGTCTACTTATAGATCTTAACCTATGAACCAGCGTTCTGTATTAGCTTCAATTCCTTTTTAGGTATAAATCTCTATCAATTCACAATTCTAATAAATAAAATGTCGGCTACGATTTATTGAAGATTGTGGTTAAATCAAATTTTCAAGGGTCAAGGTTATATTTCTTAAATAACAAGTTCGTTTACTCGATGGCTCGGCTCGCGTATATTTAATTTTCGCGAAAATTTTGACTGACGTAAACGTAATACATTTTTTATTAGATTTTTTGTGCATTCAAGTATGGTTTACGAGACGGGACGAAAACATTTTTTATAATCAAGAGCTCTTAACCTTCACTGGGAGGGCTCTTTCCATAGGACGATTAAATCAATACCGGGAAAATTATTGTACATGATTATACTGTAGTTATATTTCAAAATCATTTTTTTTTGTTTTATTTAATGGCTCGTCAACAACTATAAAAATATTTGAAATATTTACGATTGCATTAAGTTGTTTACATTAACATATATTATAGTTTATATATCTATAGACAGGAGAGTTGCGACCCATAACAGTTTTACGAAAGGAAGTGAGAACCAGTAATTTAAATCACACATTGAATTTTATGATGACAAAATGAATGATAAAGCTCTGTCATAATAAATACATCCATTTTGTCTTTATTTCAGTTCTAATTTAAAAATATTTAAAATAATTGTACAAAAACACTTATAATAATAATAAAACAATTTTTTCCTACCGATAACAATCGAAGAACTTATAAATAAAATGAATATATTTATTCTAAATAAAAAATAAAATGAGCAGTGGTGGCCCAGTGGTATAAGTCCCGACTTACTTCGCGGGTTCGAACCCAGGTAGGCGATTTACTTAATGTAAACCGGCATGTCTTAGAACCAGCAAATTCGAACTCGTGTGTCATCCACCAACCTGCACTGGGCTAGCGTGGTGGATTACGACCACTCACTCTCTCTCCGAGAGGAGGTTTCTAGCCCTGTAGTGGGGAAACGTACTAAAAAAGGGCTGATTATTATTATTAATAAAATAAAGAAAAAAGTAAGATATTGTACCGTTCCGCATGGCCAAGGGTGCCCTTACGCCTTGGGTTCCTACTCCCAACAAAAAAAAGGGATAAAAAAAGGAAACCCAGGTAGCAAAAGATGTTTAATAAGTTGAAAATGGCCCTAGTTTCCGCTTACTGCTAGCGCTTGCTCGGCTCCAAGCGGTAGCAGTAAGCGGAAACTCTGCTTAAAAAAAACAAAGGAGAAATATGAAAGTTTAAAAAATAAACGTTAACAAAAAGAAAGAAACAAGATGTATCGATAATATACATATTTTGCGTGCCATTGAACATATCCTAATACGGAAACAAATACACCAGAAAAACT
The DNA here is from genome assembly GCA_000931545.1 of Papilio glaucus. Taxonomy (NCBI): domain Eukaryota; kingdom Metazoa; phylum Arthropoda; class Insecta; order Lepidoptera; family Papilionidae; genus Papilio; species Papilio glaucus. The sequence goes on along the minus strand of JWHW01029398.1, from coordinate 11,185 downwards.
AGTAAATTGTAAAAAATAAATTTAAACTGTGCTTACGTCGGCAGGGAAGCGATCGCGTGGCTATGACGTCGCGCGTCGGTAACCGCTCCCTGTAGTAGACTCCAGGCAAATGACGAGAATGACGAGATGCCGAGAAAAGATATGCGTGGTCTTTAAACGATTTATATCGAATGAAGTAAATTAAACCAGGAATTAATGAGCCGCCTGCTAATGGACATCACAAACTTAATTGAATCAGCCCTGGAAGACAATTTCACTTTGATTACATTCTGGATTAAATTTGTTGGAGCTGAGGTGGCTTAAGCGTTTTTTATTGATTTTTGACTTATTTTAGTTACAAAAAAAATTTAAAAGGAAAACGAGCGGCGACTCACCATCATTTTAGATTCCCACCCCCAACCCTACCCCTAACTCTAATTTTAAACAATATCGGAACCTGGTTAGGTATATTGCACGACACGGTAATGGTAAACCTCCTACAAGATGGACAACATACGTAGGATAGGGAATAGGGAAAATTTGTTGGGATCGGCAAAGTATCGCTCTTTATGGGTGATGAAATATTAAATCTGACAGCATTGATTCTTTGCCCCTCACCTTGATTAATTTGGTACGTGTTAGGTTCGTAATTGCGCTATTCAAAGTATCATTCAAACTGGATAACTTTTGCTCACATCTATTCGACTGTATATTCATTTTATCGGTACTGAATTTTATAATATGCCTAAGGTTTTTAGGATTAATTATTATCAGGTGATCTTGTGATAATATGCTTCTTTGAATTCTAGTTAGACTTGAAAATGAAGGTACGAGTATAATCCTATCTTTCTCTTTCTTTCTTTCTTCCTATCTTTCTCGTAGTATAATCCTATCTTTTGTTATAATAATATATTTTCATATGAATAATAAAAAGGTAATACAGTTAATACGTTGGCTCCGGGAGGTTGTTCGTGCGAGGACCATAAAACTAAATGACGTAAACATAAACCAGTTGATGGCACTACAGGTCGCTTTTATTAGGATAGCTGACGGAGGTTCGTCAGGCTAAATATCCAATAAATTCAAGTCTTTATGTTTGGCTGAAATGAAACTTGACATTTGACTTTTGATCCAATTCTGACTTTATTATGATTGACTTAATTTTATTTTAGATTTTATGCTACTGTTTTAGGTCTGATTGGGACGAACGTTGCGACGTCTTCCTGGGTATTATCTTATGGATGGATATGTCATGGATATGATATGGATATCGAAGAAAGCAAACGAGAAAGCTGTTCACCTGATGTGCTACGTGCAACGACTACCCCTACCAGTCAACATAAACTCAATAGTTCAATTAAAGTAGTTGAAATATACACGTCTGTACAATATACACTTTTACTTCCGACGTGAACCGTAAGGGGCAAAGAATAAGGCTTTACTGTACTGTTGAATTAATATTAGACATATATAAAATTTAAGTTGATTGGTTATTTGAGATTGACAGGATTAATTGAGATTTTCAATCAGAAAGTTACATTAATCCTAGAAAAAAAACTTGAATTGTCTCCGTTTCTCTATTCACTTATAAAATTATATTGTAGTCTCAGAATATTGTAAAAACGACGGCTATAAAATAAAACTAAATAACGGAATATACATAAATATAAAGAGAAATAAAATAACAGTTACGAATAACAAAGGTCACCTCAAGGGTCGTACAATTTCAAGCTTCCTAAAATAGAACTTCAAGCGTGGAAAGGAGCAGCGAATGGATTATTGCGGAGAAAAGTATCACTCTAGCGGCTTTAAATAAAGTTTTGTATCAAGTCCATCAAAGCGAAAAGAATTTCGTTTGAATTTTTTTTTCTACAGAATCCTACCTAAATTTGTAAATAAAATTATGATTTTTGTTCATAAATTTGCCGACCGTGGAGAAACAGGTTTTATTATATTGAAATTGTGAAGATTTCCTTGTACGCTTTGATTTTTTCACAATAATATTAGGTGATATAAATCCAGCTACATTTATCACTACCCTTACTTAATTAGCATACATTTTTTAAAGATTTTTTTTTCGAATTTGATAATATTATAATTTTGTGTACTGGGATACTTGTTAAAAGTTGTCCAATAAATAAATTCTTAATAAAATTAATGTATTCATACCACTGATTTAGTTTACTGAATAATACAAATAATATGATCTTTGTAATTACCTAATAACCATTGTACTTTGTCATTTCAGACAGATAGAAGCAGCATACATTTATTTTCAATTCCATCGGAAAGAGGTTTTAAGTTTAATATATTCAGTTATTGGCAATTTTATTTCGTTCGTTCTTCCTTGCTGGTTTAAATTTTCGAACAGATATTCACGTAAGTTGTACACAAATATATTTATTTAAGTATATTGTACTTTTAAAGCGCTATACTTTAACCAAGAACCTGACCGTTCTTGTAGTTTATTAAATGGAGTTTGTTTTCGCCCAGGTTGTCAATTATTTTTAAAATCCCTATACGGTAGACACTTGAATCGGTTAAGTTCTCAGTCACATTTGGAAATTAGGAGTGGTACCACTTTACTAAGAAAAAACAAGTAAGTTGAAAGATGATCAGTACCCGAAATTAAAAAATGCTATTTTGTTATGAAACAGAATAATATAATAAGAATTGTTTCTTCGTGCATCTATAAAGGCATACAAAAGCTATTGTTTGTATACAGGGTGACGAGGGCTGTCATCTTTCCACCTCGTTATGTGACTTAAACCTGCTAAACGAGGGTTGTGACAGCCCGGACATTGTATCAGTATTTTGAAGGAACGTCCGCGAAGCATTACCGGTATATTATTAACCTAGTTATAACATTTTGTTGTATATAAGCCGAAAGGAAATATAGACAATTTAACTCGTCAGCACTCTATTTTCGAGAGAGTTTAGTAGTAATGCAATAGAATATTTATAATACTGCTTTAATTTAGATTTTTTTATGTTTGTTTCGGATCAAAATTTATTTAGACACTTGACTAGACCCGGGCACCCGTCGGTTCAGTACAACAATATCCTGGAACTACTGAGGTCTGAAATCAAAAGTTATTCACCAAATAGACTTACTTTTACTTAGTCTTTTCGTGGTTTATAAAATACTGCAATTCAATTTACAATCCGTCTTTATGCAAATTTAATGCGACCCTGTTCAAGAAAGTCACGTTCCTTTTATGTTTAAAGTTTGCTTCCGACCTGACGCCCGTCGATGTCCGTAGTTGCATCATGTAAAATTTATTAGCTTCATATGTTAAATGAAGACGCAGATGCTCTTGGGCGGAAAGCAATCATATCAATTAACTTATGTATTCACATCCTCCTACGCCTGTAACCTAGTGGTGTAGGCAGAGTTATTCGAAGTTTCTTCGGGTAAAGCTATAACAGTTCAGATGGACTTTCCTCGTGGTATTACGACATCCTAAGATGAGTTAGTGGCGCTATGAAGCCGGGTACCACGATTTGTAAAAAATAACATTTAAAGAAGTAGCACAGTAGTAACAATTATTTATACCAATTTACCAAAACGATAATAACAAAAGGTTAAACAGGTGCAAAAGTTTAAATCAGAAACTGTATAAATCTTAACAGCGAAACGTTAACATCGATAACTTTGAGGTATCCGTTTAAAACGCCGTCGGTGAAGTTACGTCAACTTGCAAAATTAGTTTGCCAAGTGTCATTACTTAACTGAAATGGGATCTTTAGACGTAAAATATTAGCTTAACGTATTTTCAAGTCTTCTGTGTATTTACGAAGAGAATTGTTGAATAGTTATAGGTATCCTATATCTTTTTTATAAGTCCATCGCTAAACAATTCGACATCATTGTGGTACTCCAGGTGTGGTGCTTGCACAATAGTTTTTTTTTATAGAAGAAGGTGGCAGGCTGATGTGTTGCAGATACGTTGCGATGCGAACAGGAGATGCGAATAAGGAATAAACAGAAAAAATAGATATTTCCTTTTACTTTTCCTAGAAGAAGAGGAGTTGACGGTGAAGGGGTGGCCCAAATCCAAGTCGAATCCTCTTCTTCTTATCAACCTTTCTTTAATGAAAAGGACGGGCCAGAGAAGAGGACCGGAATTAGGTCTTCGGCATCCCACTCATTACGCTTGTCTGTGACGACGTGCTGGCACATTCGTGCAACAGATACTGTTGTTGTGGGCTATACCACTGTTAAAATATGTTAGGATTATGTTCAATGAATAGTCTTTATATCCTATCCTATTACCCTACTAATCTGGACGATAGACGTGTTTATGTTATGTTATTTATCCAATAAAAAACAATCACATAATCTATAGTTTTTATAGAAACATTTGTATTTACCAGCTCAACTGATAACGATTTTTAACTTACACTTTTGTTATTATACATTGATTTGTTATCTTTGATACTTTGTTATATTGTTGCATTTGAGATGTAAGAAATGTAAATCGTAAAAAATATTTTATTTTGTCAGTTCATTTATTACGCACGGCGCTTGCCTCAGGTAACTGGACCGAATTTCTTGGTCATTGCCTCCTGTCGCCAAATATTCGATTTATAGTTTCCTTTTTCATTACAAAGGAAATCTCTAGGGGTTTGACCTACGGATTTCCTTCGTACAAATCCATTGCTCTAAGGGCATTCGTTCAAAGGACAAACGACTTCAAGTCGTCTTTGAGTTACCTATTACATTAAGTAAGATTCCTAAGTTCTTCTACTTTTGTCGGTGTGAATAGTAAGGTGCTTAAGAAAAAAAAGTAAGCTCTCATAAATGGATATCAGTGGATTTATAATATAAATTATTGTTGAAAGGATGAATGAAGAGAGAATAACGAAACAAATGTATGTTGCAAAAGTGAGTGGCAGTGTTGGTAGGGGATGCCCTAGGAGAACTTATATCGATTAGGCTTACTAAAAAGGGTGATATAAGAAGCACCCAGAACCGACGAACATGTATGCGTAGATGTATGAATGTAGAATTGAAGAAGAAGAAGAAATTGGAACAAATAGTTCAATCAATACGGGGATATGTATCACATAATCATAAGACAGATGTGACTTCGTCACTAATTCACAACTTTTATTACTGAACAAGGTAATTAGGAAAAGGTAATGTGTATGAATTAAATCGTCTTTAACATATCAGACTCTTGTAAAGCATGTGGTACGTTGTAGGACGTTAAGTTTTGTTGTTGTCTTCACATTATGTAATAATTGTGATATAGTAAAAACCTTTTTATACTCTCGAAATTTTAGTTCAGAATTTGAAATTTCGTCTAGTGATTCCATTACATCGGATGTTACTTAGCTTGCTGTAAAAAAACAAAAGCAACGGTAATGGCCGTGGCGTCGGCGAAATCCGATCAGTGTCATTAGCCATCGCTCTAATGAATCCGATCGGACCTTTTTATGTATCCCCTTAAAATGTTTGTCATTTTTATGTATAGTATAAGTTAGTTTAATCAGGAGATTACTCTTTAAAAATCAATGATTACTGAAAACATTTATGTATATTTAATAATGAGACAACATTTTAATAAAACTTTTAATGATAATATATTCAAATAAATGGAAGTCACAATAGTTTGCTTTTACTTATCTTCTTCTTATGTGTAATAAAAATGAATTTCTGTTTCCGTTGATCACTTGGTTTGATTTTTTGTGTTTTTTTCAGAAGGTGCTAATGGAAGAAAAGAAGAAAGTTAAAACAAAAAAATTAAAACAACTAAGAAAACTTAACGACCATATTAACTTTACCGCGCTGCAAATATCGTTTAAAACAGACGCATCGGTCGGAATTATATTGGTAAATTATTAATTTATTATTTCTTAGTGCACATTTCAGAGTCGATTCAATTCATGGCCAGCTGTATGTAACCTGTTCCCGTGTCGGAATACCAACAAACCTATTCATATAAGCGCCAGAAGATAAAACTATAAGCCATTAAAACTACGCAGCAAAATAAACACTTAATTTTTATATAATATTTTTTTACGAAATAAAAGTAGTCGCAATTGTTAAACATCGAAAAATTCTAATAAACGGCATTGACTTTAAAATGATGTTGAAAATTTCAAATAAATAATAAAAAGTACAATTAAATAAAGTTTCAAACGATCCGTATCCTCAGTCGTATCCCAATATCTTCATTCAGTAAACTTTACAATCAAAACGAAAGAACATTCAAACGAAATGAAAATTCCAATAACCGTCTGAACATTTAACGAGAAGCTATTTTCACAATAAAATCTAAGTATTCGATTTCAATATTTAGATTCCATCCTACCAATCTCCTTCTCTTCTATATCCTAGCTTCCACAGTGGCATTTATTTCTGTTATTAAGAAGCGGGGATTCGACTAAGTGCAACTAAGAGTTTATAATATCTTCATGAAATACGACGCTCCCACGTCCATGCGTCCATGCGTGCATCTATAGGGACGGACGAAGGTTTTTCGTGCACTGTACAATATAAATCAAGTACACGAGGTTTACGAAGTAGGAGCAGTGGTGGCTCAGTGGTTTAGGCCCCGATTTACGTACTGTAGGTCGCGGGTTCGAACCCAGGCAAGCGCTTTACTTTGTGTTAATTTATTTCATCACCACTGCTCCAAAACGGTAAAGGAAAACATCGTGAGGAAACCGGCATGTCTTTGAACTAATAAATTCGAAGACATGTGACATCCACCAACCCGCACTGGGCCAGCGTGGTGGATTACGGCCCCTTCCCTCTCTCGGAGAGGAGGCCTGTGCCCCCGCAGTGGGGAACATTCTAGAAAAGGCTGATTTATTATTATTATATTATTACACGAGGTATATTCGTAATTTGAAATTACACAATGTTCAAAGACCAAACAAAACTGTGTAAAAATGCTAAAACTTTAATTACATAAAGGATTTGGATCGTGGGTTGAATAAAATTGTTGAACTGAATGATAAAGGGACAGACAATTAGGATCATTAATAGTGAGCAAAGTCTAATTAAAATTCTGTAGAACCTACAGAAACTCTACGAACGAAGCGGCATTTAAGAGTATATTGCAACGGAATGTTAAATATAACATTATTTCATATATTATGTAGAATTTCAAATGATTAATTCTTGTCTTTAATAGTATCTACGTGCTAAATGAAATAAACAATAAAAAATTCAAATGCCTCACATACACTGTTCCATTAAGTTTCTACTGAATTTCTACATTTAAAAAATCATCGATAATATTGCACGTCATGATTTACATTGCTATACGTTGTAATATATATCTACAGATTGAAGATTAAGTACATATTTATATTATCATCCCAATATCCCAATAGGATTTGACAGTGACAGCAAGTCGTTCGGTGTATGCCGAGTATTGTTGATTCATCGTGAAAGTGGTTAAGAGTGGCCCTCAATACATCGGCTGTCGTAATTTTAATTGTAAATAAATTTTAACATCGAAGAAATTGTACATTCCATAGGTTGAGTGTTTACTTGCTAATTTTCATTGTATCGTTGACTGTTCAAGGACACTAGGGTCAATGAATAAATAAAAAAAAAATAAGATTATTTTTTACAAAATCGTCTATTTATTGTATATAAAAATTACATTAAAATTGTCAATTTTGTCATCTTCATTATAATTCACAAGACTATTTGAAATACTGCGCGAAATTTCATTCTTCCTCTTGTTATTTGGCGTGAAGTAGAAGACAACGGTAGTATTGAATGTCCCTTTGTTATCCCAAAAATAGCACTTAACAGCGTATGAAATCAGCGTCATTAGTCAAAATGTATATCAACTGAATTAAATTGCTTCGGTAACACTTAATTATTTATTTTTAGACTATTTGGATTGGTTTGGTTCGCTCGCACAACATTAAATTATATATAGTTGTTAGCTGTCTATTTTTTTTTATGGTAGAAGGTGGCAAACGTGCAAGCGGATCACCTGATGTTATGTGAGCGCTACCCATAGACATCCGCAACAAGCAAATGTGTTGCGGATGCGTTGCCTACCTTTAATGGACA
>JWHW01029379.1:441317-452298 GCA_000931545.1 Papilio glaucus | reverse complement strand
ACGGCTAGAAATGATTGCTGACCGCTGACCGTCTCGTACCTCTGCCATAATGGTAGAGGTCGTTCTACACTTGACTTTTACAACTTAAATCCCTTGCCAATTTTTTAATTCATCCCTTCAGTATGTATGAGTTAAAGTTATATTTTTTTGTAGAAAGTTATATAAGTAATTTAATTCGAATTACATTACATTTAAGTTGTATGTAAATTAATACAAATCACCTAAAACTTAAAAAAGGTTTTACGTATGTCTTATTTTATTGAATTTAGTGTAGTTGTAATACAAAAAACAGCTTTCTCCGTTTCTTTTGCATGTGAGTTTTCGAACATATTATATGTTCGAAAACTATGAGGGCAGCACTAACATTTCTAAATGACCATTTGTTTATTTCGTGTTAACTTTGGCCTTTACAAAGATGTCAGAATTATTTACTATGTAAATGTATGAAATATATTTTTTTAATGAAAAATGGATAAGTAGCGAGAGTTTTTGTGTTGATAATAATTTAAATAAGGTCATTTTCTATCATTATAAAAATTATAGTTAATATGCACGTAGTGTCTCGGTCATAGAATTTTACCAACTTTAATTATCAAATATCAGCTCCGTTCGCCTAATGTTCCTAAAATGTTCCCGGAGTTATTCGCTTTTTAATACAATTAATTATTTTAACAGTAGAAATGACTCTCCGAGCTATTGAAGCCAGTAATAACAGAAAGTACGTACCAAGCTTATAACTGATATAATGGCGACGGTGGCCCGTGGCGACAGAGTTCTATTCAAATGGTCTTGCAGATAGCTCTTGAAAGTTTCCATTTAGCCGTTTGAATTCCTTTACTACAACAATTTATCATTTATTTGTGTGTGACATACTTGTCTGTTTGTCAAAAAACTTTCACGCGTTTCATCTCAAAGAGTAATGAGTAATAATGTAAATTGTCAATTTTTAAATTGTACAAACAGTGAATGTGTTTGTGTGTTCAATTATATCTTGACCAGGACCTAGATTATATGTAAGATAATATTTACACTGATAAATAACAAGTGGGTTGCCGAAATGTGAGGCCAACACTGTTGAATCGTAAAAACCAAATTACGTTGAACCCTTGCGTAGCTGTTGGTGATTCAAGTTGTTAAAATACATTGTATGTTAGACACTAGTTGAATTTGACGTCACTTAAATCCCTGACGGCTTTTTGAGTTTCGTCTCGTAAGTGAGGTGTCGCGGGTCCATTCTCTCTTTTTAGGGTTCCATACCCAAAGGGGAAAACGGGACCCTTCTACTAAGACTCCGTTATCCGTCTGTCTGTCTGTCAGTATGTCACCAAGCTGTATCTCATGAACCGTGATAGTTAGACAGTTGAAATTTTCACAGATGATGTATTTCTGTTGCCGCTATACCAATGAATACTAAAAACCAGAATAAAATAAATATTAAATGGGGCTCCCATACAACAAACGTGATTTTGATAGATAATGGTACGGAACCCTTCGTGATTCTGAACTTCTGATTTATGCCGTTGTTGATGGAATGTGATCAATTAACACCATGCGGACCGTCTGCGGCAAACTGCCTCCTTTTAACATTAAAAAAAATGTCATAATTTTTATAGAAATTATCTGTATCTGTATCGTCAATGTGAATTGAGAATGAAGTAAGTTCAGTTTTATTAATTACTGGCTGAATATATTTTATTGTTTTTATCTGTCACATAAGTCATCGAGTAGAACGAAGAAGCTGAGACCTAATATAATGAAATATAAAATGTATAACCAACTACTAATCAATTGTGTGATTGTATTATTTCTAAATGGCTGTTCTGCGGGCGACAGCGCTGAAGGTATCACTTTGTAATTAAAATTTAATTTAAAACACGGTAAAGCGGATTTTGTGCCTTCTGTAAGAATTACTCGAGGGATAGATACTTCATCATCGTTGGGTCATTAGATTTTAACTGTGGTAGAGCTAGCAACAACATATTCTGTTGCACGAAGGGGCCGGCTCGAGCGGTGACCACGACCTCACAGAACACGAAGTAAAAGTATTCTACGTTTTATCCGTGAATGAAGTGTTGGACGCTTAATTCTACTCCTCTTTCTCTTCCCATTCATTTCTAATTAGGAAAAGATGGGAAGGGGAGGAGGATTTGATCCGGGAGGAGATGAGTAGGAAAAGGAAATATCATTTTTTCAATTAGTTCCTCCTTTGTTCATTAAAGGTAGGCAAAACATACGCAACTCGTTAGCTTCTTGAAGATGCCTATGGGTGTCAGTCACTTGAAATCGTTCCTTTTGCTCGTTTGCCATCTTATACTGTAAAAAAATAAAAAATAAGGTGTCAATGATTTTATTATACAATAGATTTGTTATACTCATACAAAATAACCGCTGAAAAGTGTTACATAAGGATATTTTCTTTTCCCCGTTAACACCCTCCCCGTCCAATTCTCTTCCCGTTACCATCCTATCCTATTGTGGAAAGGGGTGGGAAGGGGAAGAGGACTGAAATTAGGCCTCCGGCACCTCACTCATCGGGCGAAACGTAGAGCCTACTTCACGCCTGTTTTCTGTGAGGTGAGTCTTCACGTTTCGACCGCTGATGGCATATCTGCTACTTTTTGTATTATAATTACATTATCCTTTGATATGTGCGAATGTTGCTGAGTATAACATATCTATAGTATTAAATATCAATTGTGTATGTAATTTCTTTCTAGGCGAAGACGATATATCTGACTCTATAAATGAAAGGGTAATCGAGGAATTCCCTCAAGACGATATTGAAAAGTACATTGAGATGTTTGAAGATACAGCTCGACATGTGCATGCGCCTGCAGCCGAAGACGTAACTCCTCTAGAAAACTCTATGGACCTCTACGAGGAAATGTCAGAAATCGTACAAGCTTTTATAGACTTAAATATAAATTCGAATAATGTATACAAATTTTTACGCGCGAAAGGTCTAGATAGAGTCGTTGCTCCAAATTTGAAAATATCGCACAGCCCACTGCGTCGACAATTTTTAATCTTGACAAAACAGTTACTAGATGTGGCACCAACAACAGCAAAGGCCGTACTACCAGTAAGCATTCTGGATAATCTCCTAGATATATTTGAAAACGATCCAAACTTATCTATAAAGGCTTACGCGTTAGACATCATGTATTTATGGTTGCCTGGTAATCCTAAGATGCAAGCGCGTGTCATGAAACTAAAAGGTCTCGATCCATTTTACCGTCAAATATCAAATTTAGATATCACAGTAATTCATACGTTATTACACCTATTTAATAAGATACTCGATGAACATATAAAAGCTAGAGAGACGCCAAAGACCAGAGAAAACGCGGAGGATTTGGTGATGTACCAGAGAATTGGTTTACTGGAAAGAATGTCTACTTCCCACGTGTGCAATGGCTTACTTAATATCTTTGAGAGTTCTCTACCGTTCGTTCCTAAAACTGGACAGATTATTTCATCCATGTTTGAACTGGTGAAGAAGATAAAACCGTTTTGCATCAACTTCTACAAAGGAAAGTCTAAGCCAATAGAAGTATTCAAGGAGTTGTTCCAGTTCGTAAGCGATACGTCCAATGACAGGCAATTTGAGAAGTATGGAATGAATAAAACGGACGTTTACGGTGTTTTAGAGAAATACCTGGAGGAATTGAGATATATTTCCGTTAGAGACGAGTTGTAGAACACGTTTATGTATTAAATAAAGCTTATTTGGTTGTTTTTACTTGTATGTCCTACATTTTCAGAGCAATTAAAAATTTAGTCGATCCCTTCTTCTTTTCAACCGTCTTCTGCCGGACGTATACCACCCCCATTGATCGCCATTCATGTTGATGGTTGAATCATTAAGGAAGTGTAACAAATAAAGAAGCCACATTCGCATTTATTAGTTACGATCACAAAATGTCTACGCTTCTCTGTATCTATACTTACAATGAGCTTTTTCACATTAAGTGTGCATATTTTTTTCTGGAATAGATGGTAAATAAGTTTTTATTTACCTATCTATCGATTGATCTATACATAAGCTAAATTACCGTATCTTAATCTCTATTATTTATATTTTTCTTGATACATTTAAAACTATACGTTGTGTGGTCTACCATAGAGCAAGGATGTGTGTCAACCATTATGCAATACGCGGTTGTGTAGAGGGGCTATTGTACACAATACGGTTTTGTCCTCGCACGTACATGCGATTGTCAATTTGATTTATTGTGGTGAGGTTGGGGTTGCTGAATTTATATAGAGGTGAACTTTTTCATTGAATAATTGCCGGTGAAGTGTCGAGAAGCAATTAAGGTTTTTATAGGATAGAGGGTAATAAGCTACACATTTTAGCAAATTTAAATTATTTAAATGAAAAAAAAAATTACTCAAAATGATTTGTATCAAATGCAAGGACACAATGCATTCTGTTTGAACGATTTAGAAAGACTACAAAATAGTTTTAATAGAAATCTACGACCTATACCAAATTGCCAACACATCGAACCGCCATATTGAGCGGCATATTAAGGCTGTTATTGTCTAACAATTGTAATAATAACCGCATCGTGGCGCCATTAATAATTGCGTTAGTTTGCGGTCATTTGCGGTGTATAATTCAAAATTAGATTGCTCGGCTTACCGTGAAAGGAGAGTACCAGATAACCATGGCTCGTTTGAAAGGTATTTTTCTAAAAGTGAAAACTAGCCACGTTAAACGTCATTTGGTAGGGGAAAATTTTAGAGATTCGGAAGATCGATAGACTTCCGAATCTATAACAGTTTCTGTTTATTTAAAAATGTTAGGCGTTGCTAAGGACTTTCCTTTACATTCTTTTGATACAGAGGAATGAATAAGTAATAAGAATTGACTAGCCAGTTAAAAATAACAAAACCAATGTCACAAACCACATTTCTCACATCCGCGCGGATCGTTGAATGCGACATATCATCCCAAAGCAGATCATTAGCGTATTGATTGGTGACAAATCGCGCGCAGTGGGTGGCCGCCATTTTGTAACAGTTGTCTTCGCGGGCTTTCTTCCGCACGGTTTCTGTTAGGGTTGTGCCATTCGGAGGGTTACCTACATTTCACATATAATTTATATTGTTACTGATAATAATATATATTTATTTACATTACACAAATATGTTGAATCAATAAATAAGTAAATATATAGTACATTAACAAATAAGTTAATTTGGAAATATGTTAGGCTTTTAATAAGTGGTTCGACCGAAAACATAGTGAATGTCCATTATATTGAATTTGATTTGAGTCCAAATATAACAGCGGTTTGGTTGTATTATATACACAAAGAGTGCATATCAACGATGACGTCTTCCAAGAAAAAACGCTTATCGACAATAATGTTAAACAACAGATATCAAAAATTTAAGCGGTATGAAATCGCTGACTCCTGTTCAGTCGGATTCAGTTTATTTGAAGTAAGCTTATAAGACACGAATAATGTATCCATTGCCACAACTATTTGCAAATGCGCTAAGTAACATAAAAAACATTCTCTACTACATAACTCCAATGTCTGCGTTTTGCGTGGGAGTTTGTTCAAGGTGCATATTTCAAGTGTCAAATGGAAGGTCGACTAAACAAACATAAAAATCGGACCGAATCGATCATACGACCAATGTACAACTGACAATAAAAAAGTTAAGGGTACACGAACTGTCAAAGTCAAACGCCAAAAAGTGTACCTTGAACCTGCGCGCGAAACGAATTGCACAAAAGTCACTTATAGTAGGTGCGTTCGTGAGAATGCATTCGTAATTTTTTTTTGCAAGCGTATTGAAGTCATGAATGAGCATTATAAAGTAATGACCGCGGTAAATAACTCTATTTGTATTGTTAACGTAACTCTGTAACTTTGTAAGTAGGGTGAATATATTTTGTAGGAAATTAAAAAAAAATATTGAGATATCTTTAATCCGTTACTTTTCCTGGAAAATTATAAATCTGACTGCAAAAAAAAATACCAAAGTCCGTAACGCATTACGTAAGACATTACTAGTACTACTAGTAAAGCTAAAGTTGAAAAAAAGCCCACAAACAAGCTATACAGGCATTATTGGCTGAGAAAGCATAAACAAGCTATACTGAGATTACTGGCTGAGGAAACAACTAATTCACTAATATTTTTTCCCCTTAATGTTTTAAAATTATTGGGACTGTTTCTACTTTTTTACTAAATACTGGTCACTTTAAATTGCTAAAAGCAAGTAGCCTAAAGTCCTCAGGTAGCTGATACAAAAAAAAAAACTAAGCGTAGGCGTGATTCACCCGACCAAAGTTCCCATGCCGGACACAATGGATGCTACGGGGACTTATTTGAACTAATTTATGGCCCCTAGATGCATATGTCAGTAAGCAATTACTAATATAAAGTAATACATTTATCATTATAAAAATATTGTGAAAATATCTTTATTACTTATCTAAAACGCTAATATAACTCAAGCAATGATACTATCAAGTGAAGACTCGAAATCGTCCCGATTGGAACGCTTTTTCTATAGTTTAAGTAAACTACCAGCTCTGTTCTGTATCATCGAGCTTAAGTGTTAATTAATTATGGAAAAAGAATTAACGGTATCACTTTATTACTACCGCTACCTTGCTACCTACATAGCAACAATGACAAGCGTTGATGTGTAATTCTAGCAATGTAGCAATGATGTTGAAAAGTTAACGTAAGTATGGAGAAATAGAGGTGATCTCTATGACTAGATAAGTATAAGTAAATACCGCCAAATATGATACATGATTATTCTGTGGGGTCGTTGTACTTCCTCAGTGAAACCGGACCATTTAGTTCCCGGTTCATATTTAGAATAAATAAATATGCGCTCACGCTCGTAACCCAGAGGGGTAGGCAGAGATCATGGTTTTCCATTTGGCGCGATCCTGGCACAACTCTTCTACATTCATATATCTACGCATACATGCTCGTCGGTTATGGGTGCTCCTTATATCGGCCTTTTTTAGTAAGCCACTAATCTGATCGATATAAGTTCTCCTAGGGCGTCCTACCAACACTGCCACTCACTTTAGCTACATAAATTTGTTTCGTCATTCTATCTTCATTCATCCTTGCAACATGCCCGTTCATATTCAGGTCCCATTATTATTCTAAATCTTTACTAAATAAGGAAATCCATTTAAGGAATCCAAACCAGTCCGTGTAAAAAGTAATCTAGCTGGTCGAATCTGTATTTTAATATTTCAGATTTATTTTTAGCTTTCTTGTTAGAAACTAGTATCGACGCAACGGATAAAAAGAAATGTTTGTATTTAGTTTTTTAAGTGACCCTGCCCTTTTCGCGACTGACAAAAGTCAAAACGTAACTTTGTAAACCAAACAATGAATGTTTACATTGGTCCGGTCATTAATATCTCGCGCCGTGAATCGATTTCTTTCATCCGCGAACTCCCGCGCCACCTGCGTCATACGTCAAAGTATATTTTTTTAATCTGTCCTATTAATTCGGATACGCGCTATAAATTACCCATTCAACGAATTTGTTCGGCTTGTAGGCGGGTTATCGAATAAATAAAATTATGTCTGATTCTCACAATTTTTAAAGAAAATCCATGTTGGTTTTTTGGATAATGTTCGGGTCACACCTCTAATCTGACCATTTTTTTCGCGGGAATATTTTTTTAAGGTGACAGTTTTTTTTTTATCAAAGTATGTGGATGTGGAGATGTGATTGCCAGGTTTTAATTTAAACATATCTTCTCAACCGTATTACGTTAGATAGGTACTAATCGTTATTCGTCGACCTTAGATTTCAACAAAATTGGTTTATTGAATGTTAACTTTACATCAAAGTACTGTCAGATGGCATTAATTATTAATGGAGGTTATAGGGAATGATCGTTGTGGATCCTTTCGATTCTTAAAATTCCTTTTCAGGCACAAGTGCGATCGCTTTATCCAGTTCACAATGGTGAAGTCAAAACATTTTTACGACAGCAAATTGTCCAAATGCGCACAACAGGAACGGAAGTCCGCACTCGAATATGTTTGTTCACTAAACGTTGCGTTTTTTTTTTTAATTTTATTAGAAATATAATAGATGATGTATCGATATGTTTGTGTACCCTAAACTCTAAAATATTTCGATTGTACAGCGAAGGCTAGTATGAAACCGTGATTATTTTTTGTTGGTCCATCAAAGTCTACGTAATCATTCGTATTTCGAGTGCTTTCGATCGAACAAACTTTGGAGGTTATATAACTGTAATAAAACAAATCTTGCGAGTTCAGACTGACTTTAATGACTTAAAAAGTGGGTACAATATTTTTATATGTAGACTACCTCCAATACTTATTATTATATTAGGTACAGATTAACAAAACTTTAAACAAACGTTATAGACAACATTTAACAATAACCAAAAAATATCTATCTGTTAAAATACTTAATCCACCTAATGTTTCTTGAAATTAAACTTCTTTAATTTTAATAGTGAAAGTTTAAATACTGAATTTAAACTTTTGCATCCATAATCTTCCGCCATTAACCGGATTGGAGACAAATGTTGCAATCGGTTTTAATGTTTTACCTAGGTAATTAGGTATCAAATAGAGCTTAACAGTTTGTTTTCATACACCGGGGCTGTAGGACTTAATTTTTTACGCCAATTTGTTCTCAATTGACATTAGTAGCTTATGACAAGATCATGCTGTTTCTCAACAAACCTGTCAGATTTCTTAAGACTATTGGTATTTTAGGTGACTAACCTATTTAAACGTAATGCAATAAATTAAACGTATATTCAATAAACATGGGGCAAATTAGACGTATTCCCACGTCTTTATTTGGCCCAGATATATTAGAGTAATATTGGAATTCGGAAGTCCGTTAACATTTCTCAGTAGGGGGCAATCTTTCGTCAAACAGAGGCGCAGTTGTAATTGGCTGAAAGAAGTGTTGTCATTGCTCCCAGCTTGACGCCTTGAATTTTCTTTATCTGTATTATCTGTGCCACTGGGGCGATTCATTTATTACCTACGCGTTTTTTTTTTCAATTTATAAGAAGCCGTACTGATTTAAGTTGTAAAAGATTAAAAAAAAATGATAACATTAGTAAACAGTGTAGGATAATATGGAAAAAATAAGAAATAGCGTTAAAATAAAAAAATGGTTTTAAAAGAAGACGTTTTGACTACAATTATGAAAGATAAGCATGCAGGCATAGATTAGTGCTTCCCAACATTTTTTGTTCTCATACCCCATAAATATAAAAGAATGTATACTGTACTTTAGCAATACTAATAGTCTAGCTACCACCTTAGTAGGTTTTTATGAGGACTGTCTAATAATTACCCGTTTTATAAATGAATTGATATCACTGGCCGGAAAATATGTATACGACCATTTTAAACCAATTTTTGGACGCGGGAAAATTAAAAAAAAACAGCATTCTTTTGTTTTTTTTTTCTCATTTGACAGCGATTGCGAGGTACGCGTACCAGCACAGCTTGGGAATCGCTGGCGTAGATGAATGGATGTAGAAAAAGGTAGAGAGATGTGACAGGACCCTGCCATTAAACCACTTATCTATGAATTGTTTTAAATCGTACTAACCTAACTTAACCTATTTTTTGTATATTTTAGCACTTAGATTGTAAATATTTGAGAAATAAATGACTTCATTATTATTAATTCGTTTTATTGTACAACTCCTTGTAGTTCTTGTCGCGCGAATATTTTTTATAGGTTAGCTGTCATACGAGCAGCGGGTCGCCTAACGTTAAACACACCGTTGATCATCGACGCTTATGAACATTCGCAATAATAGATGAACTGCACAGGCGTTGTCGGCCTTAAATATTGAATGTTAATAATTTAAAAAAAAAAACATAACCTACGTGACGTCTTGCTATTGTAGCTTTTTAATAATATCTGTATCTGTTGCAATTGAAACAATTTTCTCTGTAATAATTCATATAGTTTTACTTATGAAGTTTTTTCCGAGTTGCGAGTATAGACAGAAGAGATGGGTCTTTTCATCCCTCCGGGTAAAAAGGAAACATTTGTTTATTTGTAATACGTAGGTACACTTTGCTCTAACCCGATTTTATTGTTTGTTTCACCTTCACAATTAATTATCCAGAAGTGAAATAGGTTATATTTATTACTAGCAGTGCCCCGCGGTTTCACCCGCTCTGCAATTTACTTGAAATGATATGATGATGATGATATCTAATTAATAACCTCATCATCTCCTTGCCTTTTTCCCGCGTATGTGGGATCGACACAGTATGGCCGTAGCACAGTTTAACAATTACATATGATTGGTATTGATTGACCATACTATATAGGTTCTGGCTATAGTTTTTACGGCCGGCCGCCTGCCTAACGCCAACCCTTCTCGGGAATAATAAGGTACTAACCTAACCTAACAAAACTCATTACATAAGAATACATACATGATTTCTAATACCGTCTATATACGTGTAAGTACTGTGTAGCAGGGAGCGCCGTGTCTAGCTGATGCTTGCAAAGTACAATGGAAGTTGCAAAATCTCCGAATTTTTTATAAACTTTATATAAACTTTCAATAATCACCATTTTAAAGATAATATAATATGTAGTTAACTAAAATTTCAACCTATTGAACTGAACAGTTATTTTATAGCATTTTTATTAAAAACATGTTCGACATGATCCTTTAAATTGATATAACTTTTTTATTTATAAACCGATTGAGATAAAACCAACATTAAATGTTAAGTGAACCTTACCACAATAAATTAGTAAAAACCGCATCGGTTAAGCCGTTTCTGAGGATAGCGCGCACAAATGCACAGACCAACAGACAAAAATTGTAATAATAATTGTTTTGGGTTTTATTGCGTTTATAAAGGCACCCAATAAAAGTTTTTCTCAAATATCGTCTATGTACAGACAGCGATCAGTTACATTTTTATTATATGTATAGATTATT
>JWHW01029379.1:423183-440154 GCA_000931545.1 Papilio glaucus | reverse complement strand
TACCCGTTTTATAAATGAATTGATATCACTGGCCGGAAAATATGTATACGACCATTTTAAACCAATTTTTGGACGCGGGAAAATTAAAAAAAAAACAGCATTCTTTTGTTTTTTTTTCTCATTTGACAGCGATTGCGGGGTACGCGTACCAGCACAGCTTGGGAATCGCTGGCGTAGATGAATGAATGTAGAAAAAGGTATTTGAAAATTGAATTGTTTTAAATCGTACTAACCTAAGTTAACCTATATTTTGTATAATTATTTTAGCACTTAGATTGTAATACTTGAGAAATAAATGACTTCATTATTATTCATTCGTTTTATTGTATACTAACTCCTTGTAGTTCTTGTCACACGATATTTTTTATAGGTTAGCTGTCATACGAGCAGCGGGTCGCCTAACGTTAAACACACCGTTGATCACCGACGGCCATGAACATCCGCAATAACAGATGAACTGTACAGGCGTTGTCAGCCTTAGACATTGGATGTTAATAATTAAAAAAAAAAAAACATAGCCTACGTGACGTCTTGCTATTGTATCTTTCTAATAATATCTGTATCTGTTGCAAATCAAACTCTCTGTAATCATTCATAAAGGTTTACATACGAAACTTTTTCCGAGTTACGGGTATAGATCTCTTCACCCCTACATTGAAAGCCGTTGTTGTATCTAGGACTCTGTAATAGTATGACTGTCAACCTAACCAAACCTATTCCTAGTCCAAACCTATTGTTAGTTAAATATAAGTAAATTAAAATAATATTTTTTCTTTATGTATTAATTATGTAAAAACTGACTATATTTATGACCGATCGACGAGGAATCGTCCATAGATTATATCTAGGCTATTGAAAATAAGCTTTTTCCTGGGTATAGATAATTTATAGTAATATTAAGAGTATATATTTCAACTAACTAACACGGTTCATGAGACAGACAGAAAGACGGACAGCGTCTTAGTAGTCTGTACGGAAACCTAAAAAGGAAACATTTGTTTGTTTGTAATAGGTAGGTACACTCTGCACTAAATCGATTTGATTTATAGTATTTATTATTAACGTGTAACATAGAAATCCAACCGGACGATGTCAGGCATCACTAACTAATCTATATATTTAATCATATAGACTCCGAAACGGCTGCACCGATTTTGACGACATTTTCAGGAAACGTTTAGATTCGCCTATCTGTTGAGTTTGGTAGCGATCGAATCAACATAAAAAGTGCTACCCGTGCGAAGCCGAAGGGCGTATTACTAGAAAACAATAAAGGATAGTCATTAAAAGTGAAAATTAGTTTGGTACAAATATAATTATCAGTATAAAATTATAAAAGTTCTTTGCACACAATCCATTTACTTAAACTAAAATACTTTTTATATTATTCTCTCAAACATAAATTTTCTCTAAAATAGTTAACATATTTGAACTTGTTTACAATATCAAATTTGAACACTTTCCTGAACCCTATTTAAGGGATTAATTAAAAACAATTCGCGTTATATACAATGTATACTTGGCACAATGAAAATTATGTATTTAGGAAGTAAAGCGTACACTTTGCCACACATTTGTCACTTAAATATTGTCTTTTATAAATCTAACCTCAATTTAGTGCACGCTAACTTTAGGACGACACATTACTAGACACGGTGTCAAGCACATTTGTGGTTTATATTTATAATCTTGAAAAACTTCGCCTCTTCAATATCCGTATAGATACGGGAATCCGGTCACGTGAGGTATAGCGGACAGCGGTACAAAGACGGGCATCATTCTCTCCGCCTGCAAGTAATGTGTTCGCGTATGCTTTTTCAGATGATCTCTTCTCCCAAATTTCTTGCCACAAGTCGTGCAAGGGTATGGACGCACTCCAGAATGGATCCTCTTATGACGTGTTAACTCCTCATTCCTTGTAAAAGTCTTCCCGCAATTTTTCTCGTCGCATTTGTACGGTCTTTCCCCCGTATGTATACGTATGTGCCCTTTTAATTGGCCGTTGTTTGAGAATCCGACTTGGCAGTGTGGACACTTATATTTCTTTGGTCTCTGTTTCCTCGCGTTTAGTAGTTTAGCTTCGTTCTCTTGTTGGATTATTCTAGCATATTCTAACTCCATAGCGTAGCCTTGTGCAAGAGATTCTAAAAGTAAAGGATCGGTAGGTGGCACTCCTAACGCTTGTGCGATATCTGCTGTTATGTATTCCGGCATTAAAGGTCTTTGATCGTATGCTTGAGGATGTACGCTCTGTGGTAGGATGTTTGAAGCATATTGATTTACAGGTGGTATAATAGATGGTGTAGTTTCTCCGTCTTTCTTATGCCTTTTACGTTTTTCTTCTTTTACATTTCCAGGTTCGTGGAGTAATCTATCGCAATACATGCTCAGTTTCGTAACCGAACTCAGTGCTTCTGTCGCGTCGGTTAAATAATCTCCGGGTTCGACTTTAGGTTCATTATCTTCTTCAATCGTTGTGGTAGACACTGTTGCGTCTTGATGCACGTTGCCTTCGTTTTTCTTGAACGTTCCTCTAATTTTTCTTAAGCGACTTTCTCTTTTCTCATCCAATTTTCGCTTCTTTGTTTTAACTTGTTCGTCTATTTTTGTATCACTAGTCACATCTTTTCTCACTTCTTCATTCTCCCTTTCGCTCGCATCCCAAGGTCTGAAAAGCCTCGAATAGTTTTTCTCGGTGGACAACATTGTATTGATTCGTGCGGACCAAACTCATAGACTGGGGCCCTACTACGTTTCAACAACTTTTATATACATTTCTTTAACAATAAATTTAATAAAAGCTCCCAAGAGTAGAGGGATAGGACCATTGAATGGACGAAAGAGACGAAATATTTTTCAATTGTTGCACGCTTCTTTCGTTGTAATTTTTTTGGATATGTCACAATCATTTGTTATTGGATTTTCAACCTTGATTGTAGTGGTTGAGAGTTTAAATATGATTGTATTTGATGGTCGAGATGTGTAATTTTCTTTGACCTGGTTGTCATTGTGCTTGAGATAGGGGTGTGTATTGTTATTTATGTTGATTTTTGTGCTTCTTTCGGAGGCGGTGCTGGGGGCAGAGCGTTTCGCGCGAGTAGCTCCGGCCCTCACAGCTGCGAGCTTGTTTGTTTTAATGGTCCCAGCATTTGTTGCGGTTCCCGAACGACATCTATTCCATATAACGCATACATAGACGCGCATTTGGGATATAGGTGCATTGTTATCCCAAGCGGTTTATGGGTGACTTAACGATTTTGATTTCAGTTGCTCTTGGGAAATATTTTAATGCAATGTTTACGATTGTATACCGGCTTTGCGTATATTATATGCATTGTCGGCTGAAGAGATAACGCTGTTTTCTTCTACGCAATTGCGGACATTGCGGTTAACTCTATGCTTTCAAAACTATGCAAAAAAGTACTTGACCGCTGGAGGCCTGCGTGTGGATAGCATTTCGTAGATAACTCCAGAAGTTGCACCGGATATCATCCCTTAGGCAGCTTACAATATATTAAGTAGTAATTAGTTTTGTAATTTCCTGGTATTTGCCTTTATATTCTCTTTTTTTCTGCTTTACCAATAACTTTAATTCTGTTTTACTAAATCGACGACGCAGCCTGGATAGGCCAAGCCTCCTACAAGATAGACTGACGAAATATCATTAGTGTGGCAAAAACGGGAAACCGATATTTGTGGCGATCCTTCGGCTAATATAATAAAAACTCATTTTTATTTAAAAAATAAAGACAATTTAACAGCGTAATATAAGTTTGAGTTTGAGGACAAGGACAAAGTTTTCACTTAAAACGAGCTGAACAGCTTGACCACATCGTTGGTTGACGTGTTCAAGCACAAAATACATTTATTGTGTACAAACAAACCACACCAAAGCTAACTTCCTTTACATTTATCTTCATAACACATTATCCTATGTTTTATTTTAGTGAGAATCGTAGTTCGTTGCACGAATTCAATTGTTGCTTCTCCTGGTATCTATCTACGTTACAAAATACAGCTAGTATGATATTCTGTGGGATTAGCATCAGGGTTTGCTGTTTATTTTTAAGAACTAGTTAAAGGTGATTGAACTTATTGAACGCATACTTACTATATGTCCTTTTCCCAAGTCAAACAATGAACTTCGAACGGCCTATTGATGACTTACAATGTCTTCAGTGATACGACATTTAATTTTTTTAAGACAGTCTTCCTATTAATCGATATTCTACAATAAAATAAAAAAATATTAATTCATACAAAATTCAAGCTGTCAATTTTAACAGCACAGGTACCAAAAATACTAGATTGAGGAAAGAAAAAAATTAACTTTTTTTCGATTGACATTTTTTCGAAAAATAAAAATGTCACATCAAAATGTATCGCTAGCATACAAATGGAGTTAAGTCCAATGTTATACAATGGGCTTGATTGCGTTGTATTTGATGCGTTTTTGGTTAGTTTTTGAACGGAATACGGAATCGAGTCGATCTGTCAAATTCGATGTCCCGCGTGATGGATCGCCAACGGCCGCCATTTTGATTGCGCTAATAATACTGGCCATGCATTTAATTTTTTTTTTCAGTCTATTCATCAACTATTTTTTTACACTGTATGTTAAATGATATATTTTTAATCCAAAATCAGACTTTTGTAAATTAAATTCTAACTTTTGCACAGCAAAGGCAATTCCATGGTAAATGCCGAATAAGACATGCAAAAGGCCGAATTTGATGTGGAAAAGTCCGAATTTATTTGGAAAATGCTGAAATTGATTGTTTTAAAATTATTAATAAAAGTCCGAATTTGAAATTTTAAATCGCCTCAATAATTTATTTTGAAAAGTAAAATATTTTGTTCGTTCTAAAAATAAATAAATGTAAACAAGGATTCGCTTTTCCAATGTAATTTATCTCGTATTATTTCAGTATTTATTGATGCTGCAATATTTTATAGAGTACATTTAGCAGGTATTATTCCTTACAATTTATTAATTAACGCAAGGCATTAGTCAGATCAAAAACTTTCTACTTGAGAAACTTCGTTAATTGGGATGAGAAGACAAGATAACATGTACTAAACTAGTGCAATCCATCTTAGACCACATCGCCACTTAATATTATAACCTTGTTTCACAGAAAGATGGGATTTTTGTAAACAAAGGTTTTTATTATTAGATTTAAATTCCGAAATATTTTCGATAAACAATTTTGTTTTCATATTACCTTATAACATTAGCTATCCATATTACACAATTCACTTCACTTTATCTCACGATTTCCATTATATAACAATATTTCCGATGAAAGTTATAAAAAGTGTAATAATGGCCGTCATGTATGGTTTGTTTGTTTACAACAATCATAATTAAACAAGGTATAGATGGGATAGTTTACTCTTTTAATATTTTTTTATTTAGTTATTTTTCTCAGTAATGTTTTAAATGTTGAAAAATTGTTTGATTCCTATGAGTTTCGTCGTTAAGTAGTAAAAAATATTTACGCCCAATAGAAATTTATTGTTGAAACATAATTTCAACGGTCCTCGTTAGAATTTTTTGCAAAAATCCTTTTATCATAAGATCGATTCGTCTACATTCTGACAGTCTCCGAATTGCCTTTCGTAATAACGTTATATTTGAAGGTGTCTGGAGTCGCATGAGGCGCGGCGCGGGCGCGAATGATCGATACACAGTTAGACAAGATTTATAAAACGAATACATTTTGATAGATGTGATTTCTGAATTAAAAATTAAAATGTTACATTAACTACTAAATGTAACTTCCCTCTCTCGGAGAGGAGGCCTGTACCACTGCAGTGGGGAACATTCTAGAAAAGCCTGATTTATTATATTATTATTTATATGTATTAACTACTAAATGTACCTCCGCTGAGAATATTTTGTTAGATTTTTGAAATCATAGAAGTAGTTTCAAATAGATGGATGAAAAAGAGATCATTATCTCTCTGTCCTTGTCTTTGTATAGCTGTAGTCTATACTGTATATGTTAACGTGGGTTTTCACTGCCACAACATTCACATAATACATTCTCGGCTCAGTTTTCTCAGAGAGAAAGAGAGACCTTGTATCGCGACACTATTTTACGCCAGTGGAAACTCACGGCTATTGCGATTGTTTTTACGGCCTACCGCCTGCCTGACGCCAACCCTCCTCAGGCAGATAAAAGAGATACATCAAACAAATTTAAACATTGAATTTCAATCGGTACTTTAATTTAAAAAACAATTAAATTAAAAAGAACAAGTCTTAAAAAATATCTACTTAAGTAGTTAGTATTTTTATTATTATCTAATACTATTCATAAGTTCCAGGAAAATTAATGGCTAGGTTATTCACAGCAGTGGTATAAGCCCCGACCTAAGTACTATAGGTCGCGGGTCGAATCCAGGCAGGCGATTTACTTTTTGTAATTTATTTCATCACCACTGCTCCAAAAACGGTGAAGGAACAACGGCATGTCTTAGGACCACCAAATTCGAACACATGTGATATCCGCCAACCCGCACTGGGCCAGCTTTGTGGACTACGGCCCCTTCCCTCTCTCGGAGGGCCTGTGTCCTGCAGTGGGAAACATACTAAAAAAGGCAGATTATTATTAGTCACCTGCCTAAAAGAAGAGTCCCGATAATGATTTATTTTTCAATTATAATTACATTAAAGGAGAATTCCAAAAGGCGATTCACAAATCCACCACTGTGACTAACACATCCTTACAGTCGAAACTGTCTTAATTTCTTTATATCAAAATCATATAAATCTTAGTTATAATGCGTTAAGGAATTCTTAAGCGTCTTTTAGTTGGAATTTTCGAGTAGCGTGACAACTTTATAAGTTATATTTTCGTGTATTTGGTGCAGTTTTTTGGCGAGTCTTTGTGCTCCGCGATTACTACGGCTGTCGTGATTGTGCAAGCTTCGTCAATGGAACCTCGAGTTGTAATTGCTACAGGATGTTCCGTTTTATTTCATCACTAGCTGTTGCCCGAGGTTTTGGCCGCATTCGTTTCTTATCCTAGCTGGAAATTTTTATAACATGATTTCACGTAAAACAACTTATACGTAGAAACGTTTTTATTGATTCATATATTGATGTTTTTGTCTTAAATACAATATATACATGGCAATACCATTATAAAATTTAAATGTGCTGACTGTAAGATAAAACGATGGGTCTCTAATTTGCGAGTTTACGTTATTGAGTTGCGTTACATATGACTGATATAAACGGATTAATTAAGGTAATAATATAAATAAATTAATGCTCTAAGAAAACTCTTCTACCAGTAATTTTACTAGGTTTCAGCCATCTGATAGGTTGTTTAAAAAGGCATTCTTTAAAAAAGTATTTATTAAATTTGTTTGGCATGCTGGTAAAAACACCTTCGCCTTATTTAAAACAGCCTGTAGTACTAGCGGTGCGTTGTGTGGTCTCGCATCGTATTAACACAATCGGCATAACCTCATAATCGGCCGCAAGAACAAAATGCGCCATAAATTCAAAATGGCTGACAGGTCATTGTGCCCGCGCCCATTGACAAATACAGTAGACTGGACGACGCCACGGGTCTACGTTTGTCTACGTCTTTAAAATGTTATTTCTTCTCGAATATTCGAGAGTTTTGTTCCGTTTGACCCATTTTCAAGAATACCATTAATGTTTATATTTATGAGTGGTACGAAAGTATTTGTGGCAATCATAAAATAAACATCAAAGCGTAAATATGCAATACATCCATCCATCCATCATTAGAACCAGCAAGACATGCATGTGATGATCATCATCACATGCATGTCTTGCTGGTTCTAATAATTATGACAAAACGTTGTTTCCTTAAATTTTAAATACAATGTGCTCCAAGCAACATGTGTCGAGAGTTACTTTTTATATTGAATAAACAAACAGTATTAACAGAAGTGGAGCCCGCAACAACGATATCTGTTGCACCAATGGACCGACTCTACCGGTGAAATATCTCGACCTCACAGAAGACATGCGCGAAGTAGTGTATCCTGCTCTTCGTCTGATGAGTGAGGTGCTGAAGTCCTAATTGTAGTCCTCTTCTCCTTCCCACCCTTTACTAATAAAGAGAGGATGGGAATGAGAAGAGGATTTGACGGTCGAGGGGATTAATAGGAAAACTAGAACTAGTCAAAGAGGAAATGGAATGAGTGGAGACTGCTTCATGGACAAGTGAAAAAACCTCCTAAATTGGACACAATGACGGTCTTAAGAAGTCAAAGCGTTATCTTTCCAGCGTCCAGCGTTATCTCTGACCAGTGAAGGCTTGCCTTTTGACGTCTACTGGCGGCTTTTTAAAAAAAAAAACGTGCTAAAAATATTCCTGTCAACTATTTTGAATTAAAAAAAAACACGTCAGTATATTTAATCTGTGGAACCCTCAATTCGAACCGCAACAAGACTGTAACGGGCCATCAAGTGGTCGAGTCTCGCACCCCTGATGTAAACGTTAGGGTCACTGGGGTGGAGTCACCACCCTCCCTTGAAATGGGAGGGGAATATTGCGAAGGGGCGAAAAATTAGGGTTACAATCTATTTGATTTAATATATCTTTCGGTTAAACCATTAATGTTATATTTATTGTTGAAGGATATGAACGATTCCGGTACAATATTATAGTACAAAGTGATTTGAGAAATGTTATTGGAATAGGCAGAGATAGCAATAGGATTCCTAAATTATACCTGACTTTTCGCTGAGGATTGTAAAAGTGTCTCAGTTAACTAAATAAATGAACGAGTACTTAATAACTACAAGAAATATTTGAATCAGTGGCAAAATCGAATCCATAACAAACTTTAACAAAATTATTTTTTTTAAACATGGATGGAGCATTCGAGACCTAAAAGTGAACCAACCTCAACTCGCCAATTGGCGACTTCGTAAAATCCAGTTTAGCCATTCGTTTCCAATATCGTTGACACTACTCACGGCACAAATCGAGCTTCACTTTTGAATGTTGAATTTGTATGGAATGCGGTATCTAGAGTATAAATCTATGCCTAAAATTATAAGTTCCACTGGAGGAGAGCCAGCACCCGCATCGTAGTGCGAATGAAAACTATTTTACCTGACTGATACAGAAGGAGGGTAATGTTTCCTGTGCGTTTGGACCTTCTGTAGCCTTAGATTAGATTCATATTCTTGCTCAGACTGTCACAGGTGACATCTGCACAAAACCATACAGTCAGTAGGTTTTATACTTTTTAAAATTAACCATTACTTGTCTCATACATATTTTTAACTGCGGCTGACCCGAAAGCTGAGCGCATTCCTGCTGACCACAGAATGCGTATGAGCTCGAGTATCCGCACTCGACGACCATGTATGTAGGAGCAAGCAGAGTAACTGTCTATCCCTCTAGGTTACGCGCTTGATTGTTTCTTAACAAGTCGCTTTAATTCATGTTCTATTTGTATAACTGACAATATCTTTTCAGCTTGCCATAATCGCTTTGATCGATTATCCCATTTAACTTGAATGAACTTTTATTGTTTCTTTTTATCTGTCAACGGGTTGTTGTATCAATCTTAATGTGTCAAATCATTTTAAACGAACTATATACACATGTTACGTAGCACCACATTAGGGTGTTGATTGATTTGTGAAATTTAAAACATTGATTTTCTTTATACAAATTAAAGTTCTTTCTGGACACTTGTAACAGTGGTAGAGCTCGCACACATCTGATGTACGAATGCGTCGGCTCGACCGGTGAAATACCACACCTCACAGAAGACAGGCGTGAAGTAGGAGTATGCTGTTTAAAGAATATAGCCTTCAGATAGATGTAGTGGTTTAAAGTGTCAAACCAAATTCAAGCTAAGTTACTATGGAGTATTATGTGCAAAAAGTTTGACGCCTACTTCTAGGACGACAAAAAGAAACTCAGAGCAGGACTTTACAAATTTACTCTCAACTATACGATCGAAACCAGTTGACGAGGCGAGACATTCGCGGAAACTCTTAAATTTTTGGAAGTAGACATTGCACTTCATTTTGCTTTGCACTTTTCTATTTACCTTACAATAATGAGGGAATAAATTTCGTTTTAGTTAACCCCTAATTTGTTCATATGAAAATAATTCGATAAACTATACCGAATTTCCGTTTTAGTCCAAAAACTGATGACAAAACGATGCAAAACTGTCCACGTACCCTCGTCCTGTCAAATCACGGTCCACTGCCGCTAAGTGAGCGTCGCATCTGTGCCGACTGCCGACAAGGTGCGAGACTAACGCACTCGCCGGCAAACAAACAAACAGTCCCGAGCCCCGCCCACGCGGTAATCTTCAAAGCGATGCTGTCAACTGTATAGCGTGAGTTAAAAGTCTTGATACAGAAGCATTTAACATTATAAATATACGTGAAGTGGTACATAGAAGAAACTGAATGTTTGATCAAGCACACAGTCTAAATCTATGGGACTTATTGATTTGAAATTTTGCACAGAGATTTCTGTTATTACGCGAGCGAGCACTAAAAAAGGATTTTTCTATATTTATGCCCTAGCCCTAAAGATATAAAGTATGGATTGTTAGTTTGTATGGATAAACTACCCGTGCGAAGCCGGGGCGGGTCGCTTGTTTTAATTCAAGAAACAGAACCAAGTATCACTTAAATAATCTCTACTAGAGAAGAAGCTATTAAAATTTACCGAATTTATTCAGCCAAGAAATTCTTTAGAACGTTTCATGGATCAAGATGCTTCAGTCAAAGTAAGCGAATATAGTATGAATATAATATTAAATTTATAACTCCCATTTCACCTTCAGAGTTTATTTGTAATATAATTTTCAAAACCGATATGCCAGTCTTTCCACTTCCAATAAGTTGTCTGTGAGGGAACTTCGGTTGTATTATAGCCATTTTATTATAACGAATAAACTAACGCTTGACCACAATCCCAGACAGAGAGACAAGACAGAGGTTCTTAAACTATGTGTTGAATGGGCCCTAAAATATAGGCCGAGCCAGAACCAAAGGATATAAAATATGGAGCCATCGGCCGGATTGTCATGACTGACGTTAGGAGGGCATGTATGTGGCTACATCTATCCCTGTTTCGATAGCCAAGAACTGGGTCCCAAGATTTGAAATGTTTTTAGATGTTTGTAGTTGGCTGACTCTGAAACGTCCTGAATCAATTTTATACTTTTTTTAAAGTACTCTGCCCCTACTCCAAGGTTTTGATATTTAATTTACAACTATTCAAACCTAAAGCGGTCATCTGTAGACGTATTGAGGCTTTGCTGGAAAAAATACGGCTTCCATTCAAGTCGATACTTAAATAACGATATCAAACATTCTCAATTGAACAAATAAAGGCATTTGTAAGGTTGCAAAGTGCCGACAGACTTTGAAGTGTTCGGCGTCTTCTTACGCCGGCCGGCCCCGCCCTCGCGCTTTTGTGGTGTATCTGAAATTTTTTGTTATCTGTAGATATCTTTGGAGATCCTTAAGATGTTACTCAAACGCTTTAGTAAATAACCAGTCGACGCTATTATTTACAGCTTGCCCTTTAATATATTTTTGTTCATGCCGAGCTTTGCTGGTCCACATGGGACCTACGATTTTTTTAAAGTTATACTTCTTTTGGCGCCTTTAGGAAAAACGATGAGAGTGAATTTGTACGACTCGAAACTAACTTCATTGTGCTTCCATGGCAACCAATAACCACTGTTGACATTTCTCAGTTGTTTAATTAAACCGTTATCGTTTGAACTTCATGACTTTTTTCACAAACAAATAGTACTGGCACTCGAGGTAAAGAAATACTTTGTTATGCTAAATAAGTACGTACTTTCTTGCCTCCACCAGCGTGCTATCCTTTTATTCTTTCAAGGCTCATATTTTATTATCAACCTTAAGTCTTTTTTCTTTTCTTGCATCAATGTATTTTTTATCAAAGGTATTTGCCTTTATTTCTATTTCTCTCTTGTCTTTTAAAGTGATTTTTCTTCTTTTTTTAATGAGTTTTGTACAGAACCCTACTTTCGTTTGTCCGACATAAAATTTGGTTAACTTTACAAACGTCAGCGTTGGCGTAAATTAGATTAAAAGAAGCCGGCGTCCGATTGACGTGGCGAATCATTGTTTGGTCCACATTGTCGGCGTTTGGGAGGCTGTCAACAGGTGTTGTAGTCTTGTCAAGGCTTGTAGCTTAGTGCTGAGTCATTGTCCAATGGTTTTTACGTATGTAGTTGATTCTTTGATCCTTGCAGCAATATGTTTACATACTAGCAGTTTCTCGCGACCTCGTCTACGTTTGTAAGTAGTTAACGTGTAAACTTTAAGTTCAAAAGTTGAACTAACTTTTGAACTGAAAAATACGTCGAACGGAACGTTGGAGCAGAACTGAATCCGGGAGTATTTTGAAAATTATTATTGCATGGTATATTTCAGGCCTCGTCCGTTCGATAACATTTATTTTTAAATGACTGTGACTAAACTTCTTGTATCGAGTTTATCAAAATTATAGACAATAACTCACCACAAATTTTTAACTATACACTGACCGCAAAAACATCCATGACATCCGCCGACTATTAAATCCTCGTCGAACTGTCGTCTGAAAAAAAAATATAAAGATAACAAATGACTTGTATCAATATGTATGTGTAGTGAGGTGGAAAGACAAGCCGGGTGCGAGGGCTAGTGCGGCGGGGGCGCCCGACCATAGAGCCCGACGTATCACGTGCTCTTGTCTATAGACACTTAGATATGTGTGACGAAATAAAAAAAATATTGAGTTAGATTCCTTCAAAATAACGTACTCCTTCCTTAAAGGCCGGAAAAGCATCTGCTCTGGTGTTGCTTATGTTCACTGCTCGTTTGCTCCCAGTCCGTACAATCGCCATACTTAGGTGGCAAAGGCTTGTACAAGTTCCCAAAAGTAATAGAATGGCACCACGTATCGGAGAACGCGACGTGTTAAGTGTATAAAAGCACCCTACCCAACACACAAATTTAAATTTAACTAGGTTGTTTTTGTAAGTATCTAAATCAGACTTTTTTATATGTATATGCCAATCTGTATGGAACAACAAAATCAAAACGTTAGCTTGTATGTCATGTTATGTCACCTCACATGTTAAAACACACGTAAGTGACGGAACATGACGTCATTTGTGAATTATTTAAAGTTAAATGACTAAAGCGCTTTTAAAGTTTAACAAATATATATTTACAATTTTAAATAATTTTATAAGCACATTTAAAAAAGGTAAGAAGCACTTCTAGTGTTAAGTACGTAGTACGAATGTAATATTGACGTTTGTCTGTCTTTTTCTACAAAATGTAGAGTATAAATAATTAATCGGCCGTCAGTGCTGTACTAAAATCTTCAAGGCATAGTTATGATACGTTTTATTTTGGCCCGTGTCTGTCTATATTTTTTTCTCGTATCCTCGCGGCAGATGCACGCTGAAAGGACAATATCTCATACGTTATTGTTACGTGGCCGCATGTGACGCCGAGCCTGTGCCTGCCGCCCTGCCGCCGCGGTGACACTTCAACGCGTTATCATAAATATGACAACCCGCGAAATTTTGGCGCCAATTTTGAGAAAAAGAGTTATAATAACTTTTTAATTATAAATATTGTTGTACAAATGTACGTTACTGCTGTAAAAATCCTGTTTGTATTATAGTTTTTGTATTTAAAATCATGGATCTTAAAGTATCTTTATTACTTCTATTATACATTTACTAGGTATATAAACTATGTCATAAAATAAAATAATTAACGAAATTAAACCCTTTGTGTCTTTACAATAAAATGTAAAATTAAATACTAGAAAAATGTAACAAAAGAAGTTCGTCGAAGCTGTTCCATATCCAAATAAGCTTGTGGCGTATGTTGTTCACGCGAAATAAGATTTTCTAAATATCGTTTAACGCGACTTAAGAAGTTTTCACTTCAATAATACGCATACCTATTATAATGTGTAAAAATGGCAAAATATCCAACTTGTTACAAAAAAATTGCTAACCCGTAGAAATAAAGGGATGAAGTTTTAATCCCTTTAACTGTACTCACAAATTTGACACATTTAAAAATTACAAGATTCGAAGTGCCTAAAGAAGAAAACAATAACAAACACTCGAGAAATACAGCAAGGAATCCGATAACAAAACGAATCTCGTAAACATTTGAGCATCGCAGTGAAGTGTCAACCGCTTAAGCCGACATAATGCTTTTAAAATCCCAACCCAATTTAGCGAACGCAATACCAAAAAAAAACTCTATAGATTCCATTGTGCGAAATAACAAAGCAACACATCTACATTGTACTATATAACAAGGGATTAAGGTATAAAATCGTTTGGTTCATTGGTAATATAGAATTGTTGATCCTTTCAGAACCGTTGACTTTTACCATTGAGTATTCCATTGTACTTTTAACCACAATAGCTAATGCACTCTTGTCCTTTTCAACATTGTCATCTATACTAAGTACTCTGATCGGCAAAATTATTATTAAAATCATAGAATTTCATTTAATACTCAACTCCATAGCATTAGGGTCGTGTTTTGAATGTGCTGTTGTTTTCTGAATGCGTTGTATAAATTTGTGTTTTGTTGTAATTGAGTATTTGACTTTGGTAAGTACGTGTGACGGGGCGAGACGCGGCATATCGAATTTCAGAGACATTTTAATTATTAGCACAGCTTGATCTGTCATCTAAAGAAAGTGTTGCCAATTTTTAGAAAGTTCATAATATTATAATAATAATATAAAATAAAATATAAGAAAGTAAGCTACAGATGTATTACCACCCTTTTTGAAGGGAACTGATTGAAGTTGATAAGGAAACGAAGAAAAGGAAGGGATGAGAAAGAAGATAGGGACTGTTTACAGACGAAACACTCTCTCTGTTTACTCTCTTTCCTAAAAGGCTGGCAGCCCATATGCAGTTCCTCTGATATTGTGGATCTTCATGGGCGTTGGTGTTGACTTAACATAAGGCGACCCACTGAAAGTTCTCCCTCCCTCTTTCTCCTAAAAAAAAGAAGTATAACTACTACTAGTTCTTGTATATATTTTGTGTAGTCGTGGTTTTAAAATTATTTGATAATAATTATTGTAATTAAATGTATCCAATATTTCACTACCTTATTCTGATTTAAGCTATGTATTAATGTAAAACCCCCAAAAGGATCAAGCCTCCTCCAAACTGTTGCAGGCTCTATCACTGTCCGCAACAACATTCAAACACACAGACAGATTCTGACTCTATTATTTATAAGCAATTAATGTTACAACATTATGGAATAGGATAGGTTTTTCTAAGAAGCAATACAAACAACAAAGGCTTACCTACAAACGGAGACTTCTTTTGAGATTATAATGTATATGGAAAAAGTTCGTAATAAATAATCAAATAATTTCAATATAGCCAACTTCGCAATAACTTATGGCTTAATCTGTAGTAATTTAAGACAATAACATCGAAAACTATAAGGATGGTTTTTTTCTTTAAATTCAATTGACAAAACATTCATAACCGAAATAGTAGTAATGCGCTCATCACCTAGTATCAAAGTGTATCTGGTATCTGCTTATTTTATTGAATATATTTAAAAAAATGAGGGAAAAATAACTCCGTATTTAGCACAATAAAATATGTCGAAATAAATCGTTGCTTTCAACAATGAGTGGGAAATACTTCGCACATCTGTTCCGCCACACCCATCAGTTTAGGGCTGCGTTAAAATGACGCCCCATCTAACCTAACCTCAAATAACAAACTGCCTTCATTCAATCTTTCACTCCTATACGATAGACAGAGATGGCGTTGGTTTTGATAATGAATAACATGAACAGTTTGTAATAATATTTTAATTTCAAGTATCAAGACTAATTTACTAGTAAAAACATACTTAATAACTATTCACTAGTAATACATAACAGAAGTGACTGACTGATAACACATAGTACCGGGCCTAGAGACTTGAAATTGTACAAAGATTTCTGTTTTTTTTTTTAAAAGTCTGAAGTAAAAGAATGAAATGAAAGTTTGTACGGAGAAATAATCATAATCCAATGTAAGTTAACTCTATATTATCAATCATATTATTAATAAATAACATATTTAATAAATAGGGTTCAGCTTCGGCTGGACAATCGTCGGTTTAATTAAATTACGAGGCGGTTTAAACCGCGGGGTTCAACTTGTTAGTAATTAAAAAACAAAAGAAAAAAAAAATCATACATCTCTTACCTAAAAGCAGTGGCGGATCCGGCTGAGGCCCTACCACTAGTGCTTGCATACGACAGCAACACTTACGGCCTTACTGAAACGTCAATTAAATATTTAACAGCATCTTAAATGTTCGAATCAAACTTATACTCGAAATTCGTATTCTCAATCGTCAATTATACGAATATCTTAAATTTAATAGTACTGTCGTCAATTAACACCATTTTTCCGTCAAAAGAACTGTCACATCGATTTAAGTAGCCCAACAATCGAAGGGTAGTCGCGAGTACTCTTAAGTCTGTTTTGAATAAAATATTTACAACAACAATTTTTTTAGTAAAGAGTAAATGGCCGATTAGATGAGCATGCACTCAATTGTCTTGAATAGCGTTCGTGTTCGTGTATACCAAAAAAAATTATATTCCTCAAAGAGTGGCCATCAAATGAGTACAGATTTGATTGACGTTCCAGTATTCGGCCTTTAGATGAAGAGAACATGAATTTGCAATCCCGTCTACAAGCTTCTTTAAGTCCAAGGAAGATCTTTCCCAGTGTAAACCTAATCTGACAAGATGATTTATCACAAACTAAATTATTTAAGTAGTCGATATAAATTAATGATAAAGATAATAAATAATATAAAACATTTTTTTCGTTTGAGTGATAGATATCAAAATATTTATTTTTTTGTTAAATGTTTTATTATTAGTAAGTTAAAATAAACTA
>JWHW01029379.1:391698-405218 GCA_000931545.1 Papilio glaucus | reverse complement strand
ACAAAGTACTAGAAAAACCTAAATTTTGCAACCATGCTGCAACATTTCAAGTTTATATATGCTTTTGTCACGTTAATTTTAATTTTATTGATTACTTCTACGATTTTAATAATTGCTGGCACATTAGTACATTCTCAGTCGCTACGATATGTCTTACTGGTAAATTATTTTTTATGAAGTATTAGAAATTAAACACGGGCCTAAAAAAAGCGAAATACGTAGTAATTTTACATTACTCGATACATCTTACGGTGTCTAATTTTAATTAAAATTTTTTATTATCGTTTTGCGAATTTTTTCTAGCTATATATAAGAAATGCGTAAAAAATAATCAGAGAGACATGTGTTACAAAAACATATTATTTATGATTATTTGATTTATTATTTGAATAATTATATTTTGATACTAGCTTTTCCACGCGAATTCACTCGATGTCTTATGTGATATCCTTAAATTCTTTTTTTGTTTTCGGCATAAAATGTACCCTTTGTCCTTTTCTATATCCCTATATACGCAAATTTTCATGATGAACGGATGAGTCGTTATCGCGGGGAAACGAACAAACTTACATTCGAATTTATAATATTAAAAAGGTTAACCAGTCCAGACCAGTAAAATTATAAATAGGATATAGAAAGCTGTAATCCAAGCTATGAAATTTAAGTCATTCCGACCCCAATTGTGTAGTCGTTTATTACGGTTACATCTTACCTTCCCCTATAAAATGTATTTTACACTTTATAGCTGAGATCTTGAAGGATAAAATATCGAGAATCGAAGAGGTTTTATTGCCCATAAAAAGAGGTCTTAAACATAGCCCTTTTAGAACGATGCTTTTACCTAGATGACGGTTGGAAAATTAAAAAGTTTAAACGTCAATTGGCTATCAATTGCTGTCAAATGTATTTTTTAAAAACTATTTAAGTTAAGAAATTTGTCGGAACCAATGTTTTAAAAAGCACACAGTGCACTAAGAATGCACCCAAAAAATACAGATACAAAACGCGGCTTCCTGTGGCTCAACTATTATCTATTAGTGACGTGAATGGTAAGGTTATTTTAATAAAATATATTAAAATAGATTTATATCATTAAATTATAGGATAGGTAACGATAAATTAATAGTGGTAACAGTATTAAATTCATGGGGAAGCTTGAGAGAAAGAAAGAGCAGGAATGAAGGAGTGAAGCCCTCCTTTCTCCCGACACCATTCCCATTATCAAAATATGTGCCGTTCCTAAGAAATTGCAAAAATAAATTTCATCAACCTAACCTTTACAACGCCTTAATTTCAAAGATAGAGTCGCTTTTGGCGCTCCTGCCGGTAGATCCTAGCTGACTGCTGACCTATATCAGTTTTACGGGAGTAAATATTTTATCGTGTAATTTTTTTGACAATCCCACTGGTATCTCTATCTCCATCTCTCTTTGTCACACTCGTACTAAATTGTCAGTTATCCTGCTCTTACAATGAAATTCGTGCATTAAGCGCGTGTACATGGTCGTGGCATTTAATTCCAGTGATATTTGTTGTAGTCAGTGAAAAACTGTACCAAAAGTAAGTCTGTGCTTTCTGGGAAATAAGCTTGTCTTCCTGGATCACATGGGAGACCAAGTAGAAAATAACAGCAGTATCTTTCACTAAAATTAGTAAACGTCTCAAATCTGCACCGTTACCCAATGTGAAAAAATCAGAAAAGTTTCAAATGTATTAACTGCATTTGTGTAGGAAAAGGGGGGTAGATAAAAGAAGATGAAAGGAATGTTATAAATGAGAACTTACTTCTGTTCTATAAAACTCTAGTTTTTGTGGGCTTTACCAGATTAATCTTTCTGGTTTCATCTTTGTCTTTCTGGTTGCAGAGGATGAGGAGACCGCGGAGGCACCGCTGGCTTACGGTCTCGGTGTTTTTCATCGCCTACTCCATCTTCCAAGCGGTGCTGAGCGCCTCCACCTCCCCGATGACCGACAAATTGAGCACCACCGCCGATGACGCGTCGCCACCAAGCTCTGAACCAATCATGAAAGGAACTTCGAAAGGTAAAATATTTACTTGTTATAAATCTCATGCTGTTTTAATTAAAGGTCTGGATATAATTTGTGGCCCACAAAACTACGATTAAGACCAGTTGGACCACGTTGCTTCAGCAGAGTTAGAACCGAGAAAGTACCTCGACTTTCTGGGACTGATTGCGTTTCGAAGGTAGTGAAGTGCAAGCGGATACCCGGCCGTTACGGATCGTACCCATACGTTACTCATTTTTACCCACTCACCCCTCGGAGCCCCGCGGTTTCCAATCCCGGCAGGGGCTTTA
The DNA here is from genome assembly GCA_000931545.1 of Papilio glaucus. Lineage (NCBI taxonomy): Eukaryota > Metazoa > Arthropoda > Insecta > Lepidoptera > Papilionidae > Papilio > Papilio glaucus. The sequence goes on along the minus strand of JWHW01029379.1, from coordinate 402,900 downwards.
CTTTTGGAGCAGTGATGATGAAATAAATTATTTCATCATCACTGCTCCAAAAAAATCGTGAGGAAACTGGCATGTCTTAGAACCACCTAGTTTGAAGACATGTGACATCAATCAACCCGCACTGGACCAGCGTAGTGGATTACGGCCCCTTCCCTCTCTCGTACAGGAGGCCTGTGTCCCTGCTGTAGGGAAACGTACAAAAATGGCTAATTTATTATAAATAATAATTCATAAATCTGGGTTTAAATGATTATTTGCGAACAAAAAGTAAAAAGAAGTATTTGGCTTGTCTTTATCAATCAGGTGAGTTTAAAAGGCGTTAAATGTTACGTGCCTTATTTGAATATAGCTGGAAAAAGCGTGATATTTCTCTAAACGATATTGTCTTCGTGACGAAAACCTAAGCCCTACCTCCCATTGACCAAGCGTGGTATTTTGCAGACCCTCTGAACGGGTCACGTAGTATAGGTAAGTTACCTTATGTGACCATCGCTATCTACTAACAAGCGCAACTTGTAGGAAAGAGCGAGGTGTGGATAAGAAAAGAAGAGGAAAAGAAGATGGGGAGCAATTCCATCTCACTCATCAAACAATACACATGACTACAAATCCCGCTTCTTAACATTACGCTTGTCTTTTGAAATCGTGGTTCTTGCTGCTCGTTCTGACATTAATAAATATGAGTTGTATATAAATCACAAACTCCTTCATATCCTATCCTTCTTTACCTTGTATACGCTCGACGTTTTTCATACACTCTCTCAGCATACCTACAATCTGTTGCGTATATTTATGAGCGACCGTGGTGATTATATCGTGCAAATGTTGCTACTTTTTTCTTAAAAGCAGTTGTTGTAAAGACGCTTGACATAAACTTTTGGTTTGTTGTCAAAAATACTAATTTCACGTTGTTTTACAATTTCAGAGACTATTGTCTCATCTCCTCTTCCGATGACCAGCCAATCCGGTGAAGAAGACGAAAGCAGCGAGAAGCCTCCAGAAGGCGGTAAAAAGGGACTCAAAGGGACAGAGGAAGAAGTGGAGGGAGAGAAGAAGAAACAAAAAGATGATGGTTACGTCCAGGTACGATATACTACTTATCTATGTAAATAGCTTTTCATAAAATTGGAATAAATGATTTCACGTGCTGCTTTTTCTCATCATAAAAATATGTTAAATTCGTTGCTAGTGATGACAGAATTATTGAAATCGCTTCAGAAGTTTCTGTGTTTCATTACAGACCAACAAAACATTTATTTGAAATAATTGAATGAACATAATTTTTCTTTACCTTCAGGAGGAGGATGTGATCCCTACTGTGCATCCACTGAGGAATTGTACACCGCCTGCCATAGAACAGGTAATTCTACATCGCGGATGTACGACTACCCAATGTTCTATCGCTTTGTATTTATTGTAAACGTCGTTCTTTTTTGTTCCATCTATATCTTGTATTAGTGATCTGACCCGGCTTCGTTAGCCAGGTAGCCGTCTCGTTCATATACATACATACACATATCGCCTTTTATATAAAGACGCATCGGTAATAAACAAAAAAGTAGCTAATGCGCTATTCCAGAATATAATCTCTCTCTGTGCCAAATTTCATCCAGACCCGTTAAGCCGTTTTTGCGTGAAAGAGTAACATACGTACAAACTTTCGCATTTATAATATTAGTATAGATTTTCCTTTTCCCTCTTGTAACGAAATGTAGCTAAACGCGACCTACGAATTTTACTTTCGATTCTTAACTTTACCTTCGTCCATTTGTCGAGTAAGAAGTTTCACTTCAAAATTTCCGTGCAAGCCGATACACCTCGCCTCTTTTTGTTCTACAAATATATGCATATATATTCATATTTATCACCCGTCCTCTCAGTAGTACTTTATTACTCATGTCGTCTTTCACGCAAGTCACCCTGGGGCTAAGAGGCTTACTACTTCCCTCAAAAGCATGAGTGCCTCCGTAACAAATCTTTAAGTGAACTTAATATGTATTATTGTAATTCAACTTAAAGCTAAAATTTTGTGCGTTTTAGTGTTAACTATGCTACAACATACCCTCAAACGGGTCGAGCCCTAAAACGGCAATCCTGGACCCACCACTGCTAACATAATGCTTCTTAATTTATCTAATTCAAATACTTGATCCCCATGTCCAATGTTCCAGTTCCCGCAACCCCTGATGGGTCAGTCGGCGCGCAAACACGGCGGACTGATTCTGCACATCCTGGTCGCTGTGTTCACCTTCATCGGACTCGCCATTGTCTGCGACGAGTACTTTGTCTGTAGCCTCGATAGGATCTGTGAAGGTTTGTTCATCATTGTATTCAAAATATTCTTACATTTCAATTGACGTCGATAGTTCAATGAAAATCAGATTTAAAAGATAAAATTTTGGATCTTTTGCTACAACGGAGTGATATGTTGTTTGCTCCAAGTTTCACGATGTATTTTTCAACGTTGATAATTCAAGAGCTATTTTTGCATCGATTCATGACGAAGAGTTTCCTCCAGTAGCGGCCGACCATTGGCTGATGCTAATAATTACAGTCAAAGAGTATTCTACTCATGAGGATTCGTACAACATTTTCAGAACTGAAACTAGCGCCCGACGTGGCCGGCGCAACGTTCATGGCGGCCGGGAGCTCTGCGCCAGAACTTGCGACTGTTGTCATCGGAGTCTTCTGCGCACAGGACGATATTGGTACGTAATGCACATTTTTTATAGAAGAAGCAATGGAGAAAGCAGTTCACCTGATATCAAGTGACCGAAGCCTATAAGCATCTACAAGAACTAATGTTGTGTTGCAGATGAATTGCCTACAATAAATGGACAGAGGGAAAATAAACAAAAAAAAGGATATTACCTTTCGCTATCTGTCCCCTTCAGCGATAATCCTCTTTCCCGTGCTTTTCTTTGGCTCTTGTTAAAGCAATTTTTTGTGATGAAGTGATTAGCTCATTAAAATTACTAATCGTCGGAAATGACCAGTTGCGTCAAATTATTTATTCAAATTTTAATTTATCTGTGTGTTTGTTTCTGTCCAGGTGTTTCCGGTGTGATCGGATCTGCGGTGTTCAACATAATGTTCGTGATCTCTGTGTGCGCGCTGTGCGCCGGCACCGTGAGCCACCTCAACTGGTGGCCGCTCTGCCGCGACTGCTTCTTCTACGCCATCTCCATCCTCGTCATGCTGTGCACCATCGCCAATAAATACGTCTCCTGGTGAGCCACCTTTCTTTACAGTTGCCTATTTTTAATAAACAACTTCCTGATATGTGTATGTTTTATCGCATTAAAATTCAATATCTGCAGCAGGACTTTTTACGTTCTAATAAACGTCTTAAAAATGTTCATGGGCGTCGCATGGCGGACACCCGCCGCCTCCTTATCTTATAAAAAACGCTCCATATTATTTGGGTATTCGACGTAGCGTTCATAGGGAGCGTTCGTAGCTCTTGCTGGACTCTTAGCATCGGAGGACGTAACTCTCGTCGGGATGCAGCATTAAGTAGCTCTTGAATCTTGTAGACATCATAGGACTGTTGTAACAGCACTCGTCGCACAATGTATGTTTCGGGCACCCGAAGCGTAGCGGACACTCGTAGCCGTCGTAGCACTAACAGCACTCGGTGAACTTATAGTACCCGAACAGCCTATAGCCCTCGTAGGATTCGTAGGCGCCCGTAGCACTTACAGCTCTCACAGATGTTGTAGCAACCGTAGAGCTTAAGCGCTCACAGGGCTCGTAGCATTTGTAGACTATTATATTTAGACGTCTACATAAATTTTATTTTTTTCTTGTTGTATGTCATTAGGCCGGAAGCCCTGTTCATGTTGATCATGTACGGCGTGTACTGTGTGGCGCTGCGGTTCAACTCGGAGCTGGAGCGTTGGGCGCTGACGCTGCCGCTGCCCTTCAAGCTGCCCACGCGCGAGGAGCAGGCCGCCCTCGTCACGTACAGGTGAGCTTACAGTAGTTGTTAGTGTAAATGAGTTGTTCCGTACGGAACACCTCACAGAGTACATGCGTGAGGTAGAGGTAGTTATGTTTTGACAAGGGATGTACCGTAGAACCCATCCCTTGCGTCATCTCATACCTCCTCCTTCTCCTGTCCTTGTCCTCTCTCCTTTTTTTCTACTAACCTCCAGATGTGGTAAGTGTTGAATACATAACATCATCATACATCTACATCCCCTACTTTAGACCATTAGGGGTTTTAAATTTAGAAAAAAATCCTTTCAGTGCTCGCCCTATGCTAAATTTCAAGTCTCTAGGCCCAGTAGTTTGGGTTGTGCGTTGATATTTCGGACGCAATTTCCTCCTTTATATAGATAGGAAAAGACTTTAGGAAGTCATGGCAACAAAAAGTCAAGGGAATGAAAGTTTGTATGGAAAAATAATATTAATCCAATGTAAGTTGACCTTAAATCTATATGACCAATCGTATTAAATAGAGTTCAGCCGCGACTGGAAAATTAAATGGCAAAGCAGGTGAAACCGCGGGCTCTGCTTGTATACTATATATATTTTATGTCGAACGTAGAAGTACCGGAGGCCAACCACCGGCTGCCGGCGCTAATGTCGAGGGCCAGTATACGCAGATGGAGGGACAGACCAAAGAAACTCCTCTACAACCTGCCGGTAAGTGTTTTGGTGGACCCGCAACATTTGGCTAAGCTAAGCCTAAAATATTCACAGAATAGAGTTATATTATTCACTGTAAAAATATAGTAAAATAAAATAAATATTTAAGCGTGGCTTCCATACAAGACATGATTTTTTTTTTGCTGTTTTTATAGATAATGGTACGGAATCCTTCGTGCCCTTCGGCTCGCACTTGGTCTGTTTTATATTTATTTTTTGGGAGAGGTCAGCAATTTTATATGCTATGGCACCTTATTGTAAAGCACATTTAATTGTTAATCCGTTATTTCTACAGCGTACAATCCAGACGGTGCTTACGACAATGCGGCCTACAACGCTGAGCCGATCCCCGTGTGGGACCCTAACGCGGTTTGGGACCCCAACCAGTCCTGGGATGCATCCGTATGTTAATTTTTTTAAGTTACAAAAAAAAACACAGGCAGTGATAAGGACTGCTGAGAGAAGTGAAAACTCAATCGGGTAAGAAGGCGCGACAACAAAACAACAAAATTCCAAATTAAAATATGCGTGTTGCTGACGCATACACACATACATGTTTGGCATCGTTAAAATACCTAAGGTACATTGTAAATTTTAAAGTTCCAAATGCATAAATAGCTGCATTCAGCAGGCGCAACCAGCCCCCGCCCAACCCGGATGGGGACAGGAAGCCCAGCAGACGCAGGCTCAGGCGCAGACTCCGACCCAGCAGCCGCAAGAGACCCAACAGCCACCAAAGGTATACCATCATGTTTGCTTATTGATGACTAATTAGCTGATAATCTATGAGTGATAGACTATATATAGCATTGATGTTAACCTTTTTGACAAGCTTTTCTTAGTTTAAACCTATTTTTGTATCTATCTATGAATGTAAAGATATCTTTAGTAATGGATCATGATTGCATAAAAATATTATTATTAAATTAAGAATATCGCCATCTAGTTAAAAATTGAGTAATTTAGTTTACCTGCATCTTTTAACTCTTATTTATTAACGACTAGCTGTGCCCGCGGTTTCAGCCGCCATGCAAATGATATTACCGTAACCCATCATAATCTCACTGCCTTTTTCCACAGTTAAATTGATATAACATTTTTTATTTATAAGCCAATTGAGATAAAATAAACACTAAATGTTAAGTGAAGCTTACCACAATACATTACTGAAAACCGCACAGTTAAGCCGTTTCTGAGATGAACGGTAACAAACGCACAGACAAACAGACAAAAATTCTAATAATCATTGCTTTGTGTTTTATTGCGTTTATAAAGGCCACCCAAAAAAGTTTTTCTCAAATATCTTCTATGTACAGACAGTGATCAGTTACATTTTTATTATATGTATAGATGTATCCAGTGAAGGAATTCTTTCCTTCCTCAATACATACATTTTTAAGCTTTGGTCTGTCCTATGTATTATGTATGTCTAATGTAAATGGAGAAGTAAATAAGAGCTCCTGACTTCCAGCCAACTGTGCCCGCCATGCCAGCCTACTACAAGGCCAAGGAGTACAACCCTGAGACAGCTGTGGACCCGCTCGTGAAACCTGTTGACGCAAGTAAGTCTCGTGTATAAATTGTAAATAGTTTTTTACTCACTATCAGTAAAAGTAGGCAATTCTAAAACGTTCACGTTTTATAGAAGAAAGTGGCAAACGACCAGCGGTTCACCCAATTGACTGCTGCTCTTAGGTCACCTGCAACACGCTAATGAGTTGCAGATGCAACCTACCTTTAATGGATAGAGGACATAAACAAAAAAGGAACCCCTCCCCCGTCCTCTTCCCCCATCCATCCTTTCATTATTACAAAAGGATGGGTGGTGTAAGAGGATTAGAATAAGGCCTCCGGCAACTCACTCATCAGAAAAAACGGATCAGAGAATACGTCTGCGTTCTGTGACGTCGTAGTATTCCACCAGCCCATTCGTACGACGGATGCTGTTGCTAGTTCTGCCACTGGTCAGACACAGCAGGAGTTGTCACTTCTCGTAAAATCTAAGCGAATACTGGCAGAACCAAAAGCAATGCTACAAATTAGATATAGAATGAACGAACTATATTAAGATTAATGTAAGCCTGCGTATGGTTTGGATTTTAATTTTTGATAAGTACAAAGAAACAAGCTGAGCTATTAAAGTAATCGTTTCAGACGCGTTAAAACTGGCTTGCTGGTACGTGGCGTACCCTATTCACTGGTCGTGCCGGCGCACGATGCCCGACTGCCGCGGCCGCTGGTACCCCATCACCTTCATCATCTCCATGCTCTGGATCTCCTTCTACTCCTACTTCATGGTCTGGATGATCACCATCATCGGTACGAACTTTATTGTAATTTGTTCTTAATAGACTTTTTTAGATGGAAATTTGAAGAATTTTGAGTAGCTCCAGAAATTTGTGGAGAAAATAATTGTCAGGTTGTTAAAGATTATTCTTTTTTTTTTTAATCTTTGCACTTTATTGAGAGTGTTAGAGATTCCGTTTTCCAATGAACTTCAGTATGGCCTGAATATGATAGAGTATGATTCAGATGATTACCAAATATGACTAAATGGACTAATTGAAAAATTTCATGAACATTTTCTTCGACTGAGAATTCCGATTCCTAGGACCAACTAAGACAGCGGTCGGCAACACGCGGCCAGCGGACCACATGCGGGTCGCGGATGTCTTGTGTATTTGCGGTCCGTGATTGATTTGTAAATTAGCTAATTGGGTTCCAGATATAAAATATTATACATTCTAAATAAATACACGGATTATAGGTAAAGTTTTAAAAGTACTTTGTTTTTTCCATCTATTCTATGCGTTATTGATCATTGTTCGTACATTAAGCTTCTGGGATTGCTATCGCAAATGAAGCCCACTATATTTTGCCAACTTGTGGCTTCAGACTGCCAAAAGTTTGCCGACCCCTGAACTAGGAGGATTTTACGACCTACAAGTTAGACACCATAAAGGTAAAAATGGCAAGTTTAAAGAATACTAAAAGTACTAAAAAATAACAGAGAGGCAAAAGACACCTAAGCTCTGCCGATGTAGGGACGAATCAACCATCCCTGGACAGTTTTTAAACTGAAATCTTTGCATAAACACTCCCACGAATATATAATATACTATCAGCTCGCCCCAGCTTGACCCAGAATAGACAAAAAAAAATCCTATGTTACCTAATAGAAGAGCTTTCAACTAGTGTACGAATTTTTGTACGAATTTTTTTTGTACGAAAAAACATACAAAATTACATATCTTTTCTCTTTATATTAGTGTAGGTGTGTCCTTACATGCATTGTGATGTGTTCCCCAGGGTACACGCTGGGCATCCCGGACACGGTGATGGGGCTGACGTTCGTGGCGGCCGGCGTATCCGTGCCCGACGCGCTGTCCTCGCTCGCCGTTATCAAGGAGGGGTACGCTTCAAGAATTTTGTAGTGCTAAGTTTATTCCAAATTACATATTTTGTGCATAACATACTTCTGTGATTTTGGTCTGTGTAATGTAATCGTACATTTTTAAACACGGTGTCATAATTTATAATATTGTTACACCATCTTGGTATCTAATTTTTTTTTTATGTGATAAGGTGGCAAACGAGCGAGCGGATCACCTGATGTTAAGTGAACGCTACCCATAGATATCCGCAACAAGCAAATGTGTTGCAGATGCGTTGCCTACCTTTAATGGACAGAGGACGGCATAAACAGGAATAAGGATATTTCCTTTTCCCCGTTAACCCCTCCCCGTCCAATCCTCTTCCCGTTCCCATCCTATCCTGATGAGGAAAGGGTGGGAAGGGGAAGAGGACTGTAATTAGGCCTCCGGCACCTCACTCACCAGACGAAACGCAGAATACTTCTACTTCACGCCTGCATCTAAATATGCATTCTCGCTGCAATGAAGGTACAATCAAAACTATTGCAGACATATCTCCGTTGTTTATGTCTTTAAGTAACAAATTTATAAATAATGGAACAATGACATTTATGTTCTTAGCAGGAAGGTTATACAGAGATTACGGATTTTAATTTTCTCGTTTGTTTTTTGAATCCATAGTACTTACTTTTGAGCCCGCAACAACATCTGTTGCACGAATGGGCCAGCTCGACCGGTGAAATACCGCGACCTCACGGAAGACAGACGTGAAGTATAAGTACTCTACGTCTCGACTGACAAATGGGGTGCCACCCTTTTCTGATATGAAAGAGATAGGAAGATGATGATTCGACGGAGGATGGATGGAAAAGGAAAGGAGATATCCTTTTTTTTGTTTATCATCATCTGCAACTCTTACCTACCTTGTTGCAGATGCCTATGGGTAGCACTGGCCATAGTATTAGGTGAACCGTTTGGTCGTTTGCTACCTTCTTCTATAAAAAATGTTTGGTCTATCGTAGTTTAATCATCCATCATCTCAAGTACATCATTATTTCAATTAAGCGATAATAACAAACATGAGGTCGTGGGTGAATCTGCCATTCGACTTTACTTTTGTTATAGATACGGTGACATGGCGGTCTCTAACGCGGTGGGGTCCAACGTGTTCGACATCCTGGTGTGCCTCGGCCTGCCATGGTTCATCCAGACCGCCATCATACAACCCGGCAGCCACGTCAATGTCATCAGCAAGGGTCAGTTGAATCTCAACTAATAGATTGTTCTCACTCATCATTTATTGTACTGTGATGCTGCTGTATTGTGGAACTGACTGAAGTTACAACTCGTGCATAATAACATAGGATCCGAGTCTGATGTCGCCACAGTGGCGTGCTTGTATTACAGTGCGTAGTACAGAAAAGTTTACATAAAATAACATTAAAATTATTTATTTATCTACCTCCAGATACCTCGTTACACAGATATTCAACATTAATGTTATGTCCTATCAGTAAAATCCCAAAATGGGGAATATGCTGAACAGAATTTTGAAAAAATAATGTTTATCAAAATTAAATTAATTTACGAAGCATTTATTTTATCGTCTTTTATATTTAATTGTATTTTCGGGTAAATTATATTCTTTGTTGCATTGTTATTTTTAAAATTATATATTCAGTTGTGTATAAACTATTCATCATACATCATAATATTAATTACTTATTAGTGAGATATACCTCTCTCGGAGAGGAGGCCTGTACACCTGCAGTGGGGAACATTCTAGAAAAGGCTGATTTATTATATTATTATTATAGTTAAATGTGATGTTACATATTGATTTTGAGTTACAGTTTTTACATGATTTCATAGCACGAACCGTCATTATTTAAAATACAAACACGGAGACTATCCATAAATTAATAAGCCGTTATAATATGCACGCTAACAAAGTCAGTGAGTTCTTGAAATCTTAGATATGCCCCTAAAGCACTGTTTGACGTTTAGCTGTAAATGATTTCTTACATTTCAGGTCTAATCTACTCCACGCTGTCTCTCTTCTCGACGGTAATCTTCCTCGTGGTAGCGACCCATGCCAACGGCTGGAAACTGGATCGTAAATACGGGGTGGTGCTGATGATTTGGTACTTGCTGTTCATAACCCTCGCCAGCCTCTACGAGCTGAATGTCTTTGGCAACTTCCATCAGCCCGATTGTGAATCTTTGTATTAAACTGTTGTCTATGGTTCGTCTTTGGTTTGAATGTGAAAAGGTATGTCAAATAGTATGAAACGTCACTTTTTTAAATTTCTAAACGTGACGTTGCATATTCCTTGACAAATCGAATCTTTGATGGCTAATTTATGTAACAGATTTTTTGTTCGTATTTGTTTTACGCAGGCTAATCAGCTAAGCTTACAATGTATCTCAAATAATGATCTCTTAAAAATGATCAAAACGGTATATGTTAGTAAATAAATGTTTTAATGTTTGAAAACTTAAACTTTAAAACTTTTTAACTTTTAAACTTTTAAACTTTGAATTTTTTTAAGGTAAAGTTAAACATTTGTTTATTAATAATTTACTATAGAACAAGTAAAAAAAATACTGGCCATACATAAAAAAGAGTCAAAAAGTCCTTAATAAATACATATAGAAGACATCTATTTTATTTTATGATATTAATTTTAATTGCCATTTAATATACAAGAAATGTTTAAAACAAATTACAAAATTATAATACTCGATTAGTTCTAGTCATTCCAAATATAAAATTGCTTATAAATAAAAAATTGAATTGAACATAAGAAACTGAGTCGTGGATATTTTTGGATTCGTCATGGAGAAGTTTAAGTTTTAATATTTTTTTTTTGTATAAATAACACAATAAATTGTTTCATATGTAATTAATTTTATTATATTTAAAAATATATAAAAAAAAACAAAAAAGTTTGTTAAAACAAATATAATCTATATACGTGGTCATTTATGGATTTATTGTAAGCATTTTACCCACACGATCGTGGCATAATATATCCACGCACAAATTATTGAAAAAAAAAAACAACGGCATTAAAATTGTAAAACTGGTGAAAGGGTTATCAATTCAAAACATCGATATTCACGAATTAATTTTGATACAAGATTAATCAACTATAGACAAGTGGATTTTTAA
>JWHW01029379.1:335929-353561 GCA_000931545.1 Papilio glaucus | reverse complement strand
CCAGCCGCCGCGCGCGCCCCGCCCACCACGAGAACCGGCGCAAGCGGCGACGCCATTCACCTGTCTACACGCATTCATAGAAACAAGTGATCAACTATTGCTATTTACTTCATTAAGTTATTACTAACACTGGGTATCTTATGAAGTTGACAGTTTCTTGCTAGATGGCGCTGTTATTTAAGCGTAACTTTCTCCACTACTCATCCATCAACTTGCTATTCATCAGCTTTGTATTTTTTTTAAGTTACCGGAGTGGTCGCAATTTCATTATGACCGGGTGAGTCAATACGTGAAAGTGTAACAAGCAAATCATATTTGTATTTATTATTAGCATAATTATTGTTACCTCGGACTTATTCCCGCGGGGTAACATGCTAGCTGCGTGCGTGAGCAGCCAGTTGAAGTCGTGTAAGAGCCGCAGGCCGCGCGCGCCGTGCTCGAAGGGCAGGTAGAACAAGTCGCAGAGCAGCATCAGGTCATCTGTAGTCAACTCGCTGGCTTCTATAGCCGGCTCGTCCAAACCACTGCAAGAGAAGATTCTTCTTCGTTAATCACTCCATCAATTGGTGAACCGTGCGAAAATTTAGTCCGTAGTTTTTGAGTTTATCGCGTTCAGACAATCTCAACAAGAAAATCCGTTAAATATGCATATAACGGATTCTAGAAACTAAAACGCGCGAAAAATGGGACTGTTGATGCCACCAACCCTGCGTCGCGACCCTTACTGTCTCACTGTGCTCAAACTCAATGTGCTTTCAATAATGGGATCGATCCAGGTATAACACATCCAGCCATTAATACAAAATTAATACAGCTACTAAGGTGATATAATAATTCTAAAAAGGAACGAAGTTTACCGGGTTAACTAGTAGTTCATAATAAACTTACTCATCGGTGGGTTCGGCTAGCTCTGCCGGCTCGACCATCATGTCTCCGCTCAATGGGCTGTTACTCGGTTCCACTTGCATCGAGCCATTCTGTCAACGTGACAAAAAAATTATATGATTGTTATAATTGTTAATGAATTGATGGCAAAAGGCTAAATATCTGTTCAAAGAGATTCGAATTAAAATTAAAAAATATGCAAACTAGAATAGTTGCAGTAGAGTAAGACTAGTGGCGCCATCCAATATCCACATACATACATGTTGGCCAGAACCTATATTTTTAAACCTGTTAAAAGTCGCTTAATGCGGCTAAACAAGTTTTCACATACAAAAAAAACTGATACTAACCTCACTCAAGCCATCATTCATGATGACGTCAGAGTCAGTTGCGGCGGTGGAGGGCGGGTCCACGTCAAGCGGCTCCAGTGCTAAGTCAGGATGGCACGGCCTGCTCGGACTCAGCGTTTGAGGGGTGTCTATCAGTGTAAGGTATTGGTTAACTTTGTTAGTATGGAGAACGTCATACATCTTCTATAATGAACAATTTTTAAGAGTAGGAGAGCCCGCAACATCTGTTGCATGAATGGCCCGGCTCGACCGGTGAAATACCGCGACGACAGGCGTCAAGTAGAAGTATGTTTTTGTGTTTCGTTTGATGAGTGAGGTGCCGGAGGCCCAAGAAGGGGAAAGGATTGGACCGGGCGGGGAGAATCCCCCTCCCCTCTATTCATTAAAGGTTGGCATCGCATCTGCGACTCATTTGCTTGTTGTGGTTGTCTGTGGGTAGCGATCTCCTAATGTTAGGGACCCACTGGGATGCAAACGAGCATTGCCACCTTGTTCCATAAAAAAATCTATATCTATATATAATCGTTCTAACACTCCAGAATAACATGGAAGATGAAATAAACAAGGTCGATTTTATCACGGTAATGGCACATCATGCCTGCCTTCTGTAGGGTTATGGTATTTCACCGGTCGAGCCGGCCCGTTCGTGCAAGAGATGTTGTTGTTGCGGGCTCTACCATTGTTAAATTTTTTACTGTCTAACTAGCACTGAGATACAGCCTGGAGTGGCACAGATGTTGATGCGGGCTCTACCACTGTTATATCACTACCATGCATCATTACTGGAATAATAAATAGAATTACACTAATTTTAATTAAATTTATATCAAGATCCTTTCAATAGTTTTTGCGTCATAGGGAAGTAATCCATCGTCACAAGCTTTCACGTTTTAAATACCAGAAACATAGTTTAGATTCTAAGTGCCGGCTTCACAGGGGTTCAAAAAAACTATAGGAACATGTCTCACCTCCAACACTCATTTCTCCATTCCTCTGTACTTCCACTGGCGGTTCAACATCATCGACTATTATCGTATCAGCGTCTTGTTCTTCTTTATCCTTCTTCATTTCATCAATAAAACTAGAACTTTCTAGAACACTTTCATTCGTCACTGTATCATTAACATCTTCTATTTTCTCCATCATATTCTGATCCTTGTTACTGTGACTTTCTAATGCCTTCAATCCGAGTATCGGTACGGGTAGTGTAGAGACTGGTATCTCTGATGGTAACGACATATTGGAACTTGCAATGGGTATAATCGGATTGGGTATTGATTCATTTAATATAACTTTAGTTGGTGATACAAGTGAGTTCATCACCGGGTTTGCAACTGGATTGAATGTTTCTATCGGTGATACCTGAAGATTTAACAATTTACTAAGATAATGTATTAGGACACATTTAGCTATCTAATAACGTCACCTACGTTTACAATGGTTTATAATCTATACCAATATTATAAATAGATTTGATTGTTCCGCATAAACTCAAAAACTGCTGAACTGATTTTAAAAATTCTTTTACCAATATACCTCTCTATGAGCGAGTAACCTGGCCTATATGTTAGGTTTATTTGGCTATCTACCAGAGCGAACACGATTCCCGCGTTACTACTACGTCAAGGCGACAACCATTTAAAATCACAATTGCTCTGTGATGGGTAGTTTTGGTTAAGAAGTAAAATATAAGGACGTACTTGTCAATATATCGATGTAGTGCGATATCGGGTGGCAGAAGATCGTAAGGGTTGGCTCTCGGATAGAGGATTACCTCTCTGCTAAACCGCTTGGCGAACTACTCGACTAGGAATCTTACGGCTCTTTGTACAGAGTAATTATGAAAGTATAATAGTGGTTTAAAAGTGTTTCGTTGCTGCTCGTGTCCCACGTTACGTCGTCAATGTATTCTAGCGTTGAATATCGGCCTTCTACTACGGTATACAGGGTACAAAACACCCTTCTTTGGTCTAATCTCCGACATATATACTGGCCCGGCAATCTTCGTTCCGCCATATAATTAATAGATGGTTCAATATTTTGGCGATAGTGGCTTACACATAGAAGATAGATATATATTGTTGTGAGCTTTTTTATAGGAGTACTTGAGGTAAACATTTCCCTTATACATTATAACTCTAACGGTTTTTGCAGCGCACACCAGAATAGCTCGCATACGGCGAAATTTTTTCCCCCTTACTTGATACTACGTGATATTTCGGACAATGTGCACAATATCTTTATAATTTATATGTTATTCTGATGTATAAGCTATATTATTTTAAAGTTTCATTAAAATCCATTCAGTAGTTTTTGCGGAAAAGAGTAACAAACATACATACAAACTTTCGCATTTATAATATTAGTAGGATTTAACACATATAGATAGATGATTTGAGGATATCTGTAATAACTCACCCCAGTGGACAGTATCGGTCTGTCGGGCGTGGCCGAGCAGACGTCCGCGAGCGCCTGCAGCTGGCTGGTGTTGATGGTTGGGATGGTGGGTATGGTGGTGGAGACGGTGGGCAGCGACGTCATCTCCGCCGTGCTGGTGGTGTGCGTCGTGCTGGTGGCGGTCATAAGCGACATGCACGTGTTCACTGACGGCAGGATCGGGATAATTGGCACCGGGGGTACTGAGCACGAAATAAGAGATATTTTTATTAGATATTGTTGCACACGTGGTATAGACCAATAAGAAGGGACTGCGTCATTGCGTCGCGGCCTCCGATTGGTGGAGAGCACACTTCGCACGTAGAGCGGTTCCCACCGATCTTCCACCTTCCTTTCCACCCTTATCTAATGATGAAAGGTTGGTGGTGGGGAAGAGGATTTAACGGGCATACATAGTGAAAAAAAAATACCTCTTTTCCTGTCTACCTCTCCTCTGACCAAAACTTCAACTCATTAGGTTGTTGCAAATGCCTATGTCTATGCCTATCACTAATAATCGGGTGAACCGCTTGCTCGTTTTCCACTTTCTTATAAAAAAATATATCTGTTAACCTGTGACCGACGGTTGTGGCTTGATGATCGGTCCCTGCGATGTCTTGGGTATGGAGAACTCCGGCAACCATTCATTAATTGCTTGTCTGGAACAGAGGTGTAAACAATTTTATAAAGGTATGTCAAAATCGTTTAACTAGGGTTATATAGGAGGCCTCTTCATAGCGGACATGGAAGCGGAGTTTAAACGGAAGCGGAGGCGGAAGTGAAAGCTGAAGGAACAGCCAAAGTACAGACAAAAATATTTTTACTTATGGCATTATCGTCACCATTGCGACCGAAACACTCAGCCGAGTGACCGTGCTCCTTACACATTTTAATCTCGAGGTAAATATGATAACTAATGTAACTGCACATCAACTAAACAACACGCAATAGCTCTATGTATAGTATGTTCTAAATAAAAATAGAACTCTTGTAAACAAAAAACGTCACTTACCATACATGGCGGCCATTACACTTTTTATACTTTCAGCGGAAATGTAATTTTGTGGAAATCGTACGATAACGTGAAGTGAAATTGTTTAATATGGATAGCAAATATGATGAGGTATTGTGAACAAAAGTTGTTCTTCAAAAATATTTTGGAATTTACGAATTTTATCATAAAAAAGTTAAGATGTAAACTTTGTTTACAAAAATTTCATATTGATGTGGAACAAACTATATCTATCGAAGGAATCTAGAAGCATATTAATTTTTAATTCCATACCTCAAAGCCTGTCGATGATGGTAGACATGCTTGCCCAGAGTGAGGGGGGGCTCGTCTTCACAAACCCCTTGCTCGCTCTCCCGCTCTAACTTGATGTCCCATGAGACCGCTTCCACTGTACATACACAGTATTTAAATAAGACCAAGTTAAGATCTAGTCAGGTAAACTAAAAGTTAAACTTAACTAGATTTAGTTTCGTCTGATAAGTGAGGTGCCGGAGGCCCAATTTCAGTCCTCGTCCCTTTTCCATCCTTTCCTGATAAGAATAGGATGGGAAGGGGCAGAGGATTATCCGTGGAGGGGATGGGTAGGAATTTTTTTTTTCCTGTCTATCACCTCGTCTGTTTGTTGCGGATGTCTATGGGTAGCGATCACTTAGCATCAGATAACCCGCTTGCTCGTTTGCCACCTTCTTTCATAAAAAAGGACACCCACAAGGTGGACGGATGATCGGATCTACGGGGGGTATTGGGTGTGATAATTCATGTGGGAGGCCTACGTCTAATAGTGGTCGTCGGCTGGTTGAAACTATACTGTATATGTTACTCACTATGCGCAGGCGCATCCAAGCTACAGTTAGCCCAGTGTGCAAGAGTCCATATCGGGATCATATTTGCATTATATTCGCAGTTGGGGTTGCTCAGCACTCCACGAAGAAGAGGGATCAATTCGGGAGACCTACCGCAGTAAGGACCTGATAGAAACAAAATGTTTTATTAAACAAAAAAAAATACAGCTTAAGGTAAAAATTAAAATAGACCTTATCACTTACCCAGGAAGATTCTTTTCTGATCATAGTCGTTGGCGTGCAGGTTGTCCCATATGACGGGCGGTCGCCTCAGCACCTGCGTGATCTCTTCAATACATTCCGTAGTCAGCGTCTTCGATATCACTTTCGGACCTGGAACAAGTTGTTACCATCGTTTATCTCATAGAGAGTAAATATTAAATTTTTACCAGCAGCTAAACATCCGTGTAAATGTACAACCTGTACTAACAAGATTCTAATATCTCCATCTGTTTGACCGTAATGTAATTGTTTAAAAGTATGCCGCCATCTATCGGAATGGTTTAAATCTAATTGCGGTTGATCGCCATCTTTGAGCTCCGTCTTGTTAGCTCTGATGCCGTGTAAATCATGTTGAGTCCCCAATCGACTAATAGTGAACAAGCTGTTGTATAAATTAAACCTCATGGAATATAGGACGTGAAGTTGTAGTTACTTCAGAGCAGCAGGCTCCGTCCTCTGTCAATTGCTTTCTCATCTTTTTTTCTCTATGAACTCCTTCTCTCTTTTATACACAAAGGCGAACGACACAAACGAGCGTTACTCAAAGCGTACTTGCTGATCAAAAATACGGTGTGAAATCACACTGGACTTCATAGAGCCTACTCAAAGTAGGCGGCTGATAACGTTCGGTGTGAACATGGTGTGCCATGCGGCTAACCGGACGAGAAGCGAATACCCGTAGTGTTATAGGTAGGCACTCTAACCGCTGAGCCATAAGTTAGTTTGATTTTTGAAGTGAAAACTTCTTCAACTGTGTTAGACGATATTTGCTAAGGGAAAATCTTATAGGTTCGCGTGAACAACATGCGACATGCTTCTTTGAATGTAGAACAGTTTCTACGAACTTTTTTTCTAGTATTAAATTTTGAATTTTATTGTTAAGATACAAGGGTTTTTTTTTAACTATTGTCGCGCCTTCCTGTTTTGAGTTCAAAACTTGACTGTGTTTTTAAGTTCAATACATGACATGCATGATGCATACATTACTCCTCATGTATGCATACATGCATACATGAGGAGTAATGTATGTAACATATCTCGAAAAGCCAAGTTAGCGATCGTGTTGTAAATATGATAATGAGCCGATCAAGGTCACTTTTCAGTGTTCCTCGAGCGAGACGGAGTACAAATTTTCCAGTGATTGATTCACGAGGCCTTTGTATATTGATCGTTTGTTTTTATATTGTAGTATACATTACGAGTGTCTTGTTTAGTGCACATTTTGTGCGTTTTAAATGTAAATAACGCAAAATATTTTTTATTTTATCTTCTCTCTCAAATATTAGCTGGCTCCCGCGACTGCGTTTAAAAAAATTACATTACGTCAACAGTTTCGTCTATCATTGAAGAGCATAAAAATTACTTTTACTATAATTCTAACTTGAGAATTGATGTGTTTTTTCACCCTCTTCAAGGATTAGGTAGCTAATGTTAGTTGGCAAGAAACAATCGATTTCCATACCGCAGTTTACTCAAATTGGTTTAGTAGTTTTTGTATGTCACAAACAAAAGAAACCATTTTATTCATATATATTCATATAAGTTATATTTATTCAAATAAGTTTAAAACCTTACAAAATGGTTTGAAACAAGGTCGAATGATGAACTTCAATCCAGAATGGTAATGTTTGTTGTTATGTGTTATTTGATATTAAAAGTAATACTAAATTTAGTTACTTTTATTATGTTTTGGTTTTGTTTCTAATTGTATATTGCCGCATATCGTTTCTTAATTTGTACACAGCTACTAGTAACGCCGCGTAACGTAAAAGAGTTGGCATCAGGCCGTAAAAACTGTTGTCATAACCATTATGGACTACAGACAAACGTGCTGACTGGTGCACTCTTACTGGTTTGCCTCCCACCATTAAAACTGAAGACTCTACTTACCTGTCCACATAATGTCAATCTGCTGGGAGAGCTTAGTCCCCAGTGTGATGAGGTACTCTGAGCTGTTTACGGTCGGCACAGCCCGGGTGGAACAATATTGAGTGGGGCACAGAAGGAAGCGTGGGCATCCCAAATGTTGGTGGATTTCATTTGTAACAGACACCTGTAGATTTGACAGAAAATTGTTTAGTGAATAAAAAAAGAGGAGTGGATTAGGGGGCCTAGGAAATTTCTTTTGTCCATTTCTTTGCTTATCACAGATACCTAAGGGAATACCCTTATCAAGGATCACTTCATATCAAGGGAACTGCTTACTTGTGTGCTTGCTTAATGAATTGCAATTCTATCAAAAATGACATTAAAAGTAGATAAAATAAAAAAGGCCAAAGTAATGTGTACCATCTTTTGATGATATGCTTAACATTGAAAGGTAATTTGTGCTCAAGCATTAATTGATTCATTTAAAAAAAAACTAGTGAAATCTAAAATCTAGGTGAAATCTTAATTGATGGATAAACACCAGGTGTATATCTCTAAGTGTCAGTACAAAGTTTGCATTTTTGACAGATTTTTCTCCATTTAAGTTTCCCTCCAACATTACTGAACAGTGGTAGAGCCAGCAACAACATCTGTTGCACGAATTTGCTGGCTCGATCAGTGAAATACCACAACCTCACAGAAGACAGGCGTGAAGTCTACTAAAATATTTCTAAATATTCTGCATTTCGTCTGATCAGTGAGGTGCCGGAAGTCTAATTTCAGTCCTCTTTCTCTTCCCATCCTCTCCTAATAAGGATAGGAGGAAAAGGTAAAGAAGATTGGACGGGGACAGGATGTATGGGAAAAAGGAATATCCTTATTCATGTCTATGCCCTCCTCTGTCCATTAAAGGTAGGCAAGACATCTGCAACTCATTTGCTTATTGCGGATGCATATGGGTAGCTATTCTTACGTATATGCAAATGATGCAATTTCCATTAACTTTTTTTATGGATGAAGGAACACTAGATATAAGTTAATTGTACAGAATAAAAATACTTACTTGTGCATGGGCAAAACTTTGGAAGATTTGTTTGTCCGCCTCACTCATTTCTGGTTCTATGTCATCAAACAGCAGAGCAAAGCAAGTGCAGCCAAATTGAGACACCTGCGGTATAAATAATGTTATTCATTATTATAAAAAACAATAAATGTCTTTCTGTGTCTATTAGATTTTATAACCAGAGATTTAAATCTCTTTTTTCTAAAAGTAATTGAATTTTTATTCTATAACAATTTGAATATAAATTTCCATGACAACCTCTGCACTGCTTTTGTGGCACTCACTTTTATGTAAGCAGATTTTTTAAGAGGATTTTTTCACTTTTTTATACTTTACTTAATTTTTTTCCTACGAATTTTACCCCGACGCAACTACAACAAAATAATTCTAGTAGCCATTCCGGAAGTTTTTCATGAAACAATCTGATACTGATTTACTCTTACCACTTAACGGATCGGGAATCAGATTGAATGGGACCAATCTAGGAACAATAACTATTGATAAAAAAAATGAAATCATTTGATAAATGTGAAAGTTTTGATGTAGCTAACATAGCACACAGTTCCTTTTTTTTGAAGTTGGTTAAAATATTTGAAAGCAGACACATTATTACACTGCTAAAAACATTCACACAAAACATATTGTGACTTAATTTTTTAAAGGATTTCAGAGAAAGAGAGAAACCTTGTATCACAACAAGTTTACACATCAGTGGAAACCCACGGTTCTGATTAATCACATAAGATAGATTTATAAAAGTGTAGTAATTTTTGGAGTCGAATGTGAGTGCATCATCAGTTCCTTTGGTGTTGAGAATGTTCATGAGTGTTGGTAATCAATTAATGTTAGGTTAGCTGATTGTTTGCCCCCTTTTCCGATAAAAAAATCACAAAACTCGTTATGAAGATTTGATCTGCCAACCTGTTCTAGTTTTCTCTTCAGTGTTGTTATCTCCTTCTGACTACTGTAAGTTATATCCAAGCCCGGAGAGAGTGCATAACAGAAGGTGATGCCTTGTAACTTGGCCGCACATATCAAGGATGTCAGGTGTTCAGCCTCTTCCACTGTGTAGAGTTCTCTCCAATATGCTCTATGCTTATAGTCATCTTTAGGTGCATAAACATACATATCCATTCCCCATTTCTTTAATCTAAAATTATATATAAAGTTTGTAAACAGGGTGTTTAGTTAGATAATAGAATTGTCTGTAAAATTTATTTGTTCATGTTATTAGAGTATTTAAAAAAATGTTTCTAAATTAACTTAAAGAAGCTGGATGTAATGTAAATCTACGAGAAATTTTACGGCATTTAACGAACATTTTATCAGATATGCAACAGGATTTTATGTAAAAATATAAAATACTGATTTAAAATTGCAAATTCTTACTATGTAAAATGATTATACTTACTTATTAAATAAATCTTTTCTTTGTTCTGTTGTCCATGGACGGCCGTAAAAGCCTGCAATACACAATCTTAGGTCATTCACTCTAACGTAACTATTCGAGTTTATACATTTATGTATAACTATGGGACCATTATAGAACGACGTTACCAAAAATAAATACAATTTTACCTTCAACTACGCCGCAAATGAAGTCTTTACGGTTAGAACTTGCTTCGTCCGGTGAACTTTCAGTCATTTTAAAAGCCGATTAAAAAAAGTCACTGTACAAATCTGTAGTCATAAATATTGCAATTTTGACAAATTTCTTTCGTTCGGTAAAACACTCGGTTCGCAAATCGCTGACAGATGAAAGCAAGGTTAAATGCAGGTTAATAAATAAACTTCAAAACACCGGTTTTAAAGTTTGGGTGTTATTTATATTAAATTAATGTCCCGAAATGGTAATACGGGGAAACCAAATGTGATGTGTCAAATCAAGCTGATCAAATCAAACTAGAGAGCGTGTGTTGCCATATAGTATGCTGTTTATTGGAGGAAATGTTCGATGTTCGTTTATAGTTTTTGACAACATCATTCAAACAGACCAATTGACACATCTAAAATATTAAACTTTGTAATAAAAAAATTAAGAATTAAAATAACTATTATTAGTTTACGTAACATTCTTATTTTTTTTATTTTTAAATTATTCTTGTTAAAAATACAAAAAAACTGAATCTAAATGATGTGTTGGTTACACATGAGTTAAGCCGTTATTTATATTACCCACTAGTTTTGTGCCCGTCCGGGGCCCTCGGTACTTATTGGGGTAGGATGAAATTGGGCCTCCGTCACCACACTCGAAACGCAGAAGTATACTTCTACTTCACGCCTGTTTTCTGTGAGGTCGTGGTATTTCACCGGTTTGCCGGCCCATTCGTGCAACAGATGGCGTTGTAGGAGAGATTCAGTGGGTAGAAATTTAAACTTAGAGTTTACATTTCTGCCAATAAAACTATTATTATTTACATGTCATTTTATTTACTTTCATCTTATGTAACAATTTACATTGGTATTTGGTTCTCTACGTAATAATACTGATCGTGTAAAGTTTCAACTACTAATGAGAGAATAGTCGCATTTTTCTAATATTTCAGCACTCTGTTTTCTATACATATTAGACAGAGGGAAAGACTGTCATTTAGCCCGAAAAGTAAATACATTTAAACCGAACATACAATGACTAGAGTAACACAACGTGAGTATTTAATAGTTATATCTACTGCTAAATTACATATTTATTTACAAATAATATTCATATTTACAATGATAGATATTCTAAATACCTTATCATTTTCCATATACAGTCTTCATACCGTAAATATAATTTTTGGCGATGTTTTGTCTATGTATTAAGGTTCAATATGTGATGTGATATACATACATAATATAGAATCCAATCCAGTAATATAATAAGTACAGTAACGGCCAAAGCCGAGGTTCCTGAGCGTGTCCTTAAATTTAAGGACATTCTAGACAGCGCTGCACCTTCAATCGAGGCAGAGCGAGATTCTTTTTCGACGCCCTTTTTTCCCCGTCTCGAAAAATATTATAAAACCCATTCTGGACAACAAAAATAAAGGCGCCGACAGTCAATCTCGCTCTGGTCAGCCACTCCCCTGGCGACTATTCTCTTGACTTTTGACGCGTCTCACCACCGTTGGGGCCTGCTATTTCATTAGTTTATGCGCGTAGAAAAGATCGTAATATTACAAAATGCTTCCATAATATATTTAAAATTTATCTTTATTTAAGGCCTTAAACGTATATTGTTTCAGTTATTGCATTACATAGTAAAAGTTATGATTTCTGTGACAGTGATTTATACAAGCGTTAAAGTCTCTTTATGTGTGATGAAAATAGATAAGACGAAAGTAATGGTGTTTGAAAGACAACAAAGTAAGACAATAATTGATATAAATGTTAACGGTAAAGAAGTGGAACAAGTGGAAGAGTTCGTGTATTTGGGATGTATGTTTAGTAGAGATGGTAGGCATGTTAAAGATTTGTGAATGAACGAAGTGTGTGGAGCGAATGCGGGTAATAAAATGGCTGGGCTCGTCTGGTAAGGTAAACACAACGCTGTACTAGTTCCCACCTTAAGTGTGGAATTGAGAGATTAGTTTGGCCGGAATAGATGGTGCAAATGGAAATCCGTGATCTCTGCCTACCCCTCTGTCTTACAGACGTAAACGCATATTTGTTTTATATTATTTACAATACAAAATGGAGAAATACTGAAGACTTGTACTATGCATCAGTCAACCTTGTCTGGGATAGATTTAGTTTTATTTATGTATATTGAAATGCAGATTAATACTGAGATCGAACTTAAATAACACCACTGAAATGAAAATATAATGATGGCATGAAGACGTATTTTGCTATTTCAACGTCGTACGTCCAGATCAGGCGAATGTGCACGAGCCGTTTCGGGGCATTCGCCAGATGTGGACACATCCTTAGAGAACAGCTCCAAAAAAATAGCTACTGTTATCTGCATAAATTTATCGGACTATTAAATATTTGATGATTGATAGTGTTTATTGCAAAATATGTAATCTTTTGTAATGATGTTTTGTTTTATGGAAATAGATGAATGGAATTTTATGGAAACCATAAACTAAGACTGGACAAGTCGATATGAATACTGCGGTTTAAAAAAGAAAATATAAAAATACTATTGCTCTATGCTTATGTGCGTGTTGCTAGAAATAAAAAAGGGGAAAGCGCATGATTTTTACTTGTAATTTTAAATAAATTTTAGTACCGTGTCATCTGTGGTTATTTGAATTCTTATTCGAAATCGTTATGTTGATAAATGTTCAGATTAATATTGTGTAATGAATTTTGGTATAAGAAACAATTCTATTGGTTTTATATGTACGAGTACACGGCCGAAAGACCGCACTTCTGTAGATGTCAGCCAAGCATCCCGCCAGACATATTGCCATGAACGCGCATGTGACGATTCAGGTTGCCTGACTGAGAAAACCTGTGTGAAAAAATAAACATATTATTATCAAGTTGGCAACATAATGCGCGGATTGAATAAAAAATAAACTAGATATATATACCTACCTATATACCTAGGTATATACCTATATAGACCAATTGATTCAAAACACAACAGTAGTGTAACCTTCCCATTTCCATCATCCTTTCCTTATTAGAAAAGGACGGGAGGTAAATGAAATTTTAATAAGAATTAAGCATACTTCAAGCCTGTGTTCTGGGTGTTGATTATTTATTTGTTGCCATAGTAAAACTTTATTGGAAAAGTTGGTAATTATTAAATGATGGTGCAAAAACTTCAACCAAAGCGCCAAGCCCTTGGAACGCCAATAGCCTAATGGTTAAGGGTACGGACTGCCGATCATAAGGTCGTGGGTTCGAAACCACCATTCGTCTATTGTCGTGAAACATATCCAAACAAGCTTTTAATTAAAAAGATATTTTTAATCAAAGACATTCTCATCCTATCGTGATTAAAGGCGAGGGCCGGCACTGTGTAGCGTCATATTTAGGTGAAAGACCTCTGATAACTCCCAAATGTGAACATACAACATAGAATCAAATGTTTTTTTATATCATTGACTCCAAATCAGTCAAATTTCGTGATGAGACCGCGAGGGCTTTTATATTTATTTAAATTGTCATCATCATCTCCCTGCCCTTCACCAACGTTACTTGGGGTTGGCACAATATGATTGTAGTCTATATGTTTTGACTACAGTTGTTACGGCCGGTCGCCTGCCTGACGCCAACCCTCCTTGAGAACGTTTGTTCAAATTATGATGTATATATGTATTTATTTTCAAGCATACCTCAGTAAGCATAGTTTGCATTGATAAGGCTTTTCTCCTGAATGTATCCTTAAGTGTTTCGTCAACGTCGAACTGTCCGAGAACGCCTTCTTACACGACCGACACCTGTTGGAGTTGTTACCATTAGTGTTTTATATGTATGATACAATCGTTAATGTAATGCGATAAAATATTCTAAAATACTACAGTCGTAGACCATTTCCTTTAGATAATACTAGTAGCTGCCTGCTATGCTTCAAGTGCCTTGAATACTTGGTTTTTCACACGCTTTTATTAGCCATGTATGTTTGTATGTAGAACAAATTTTTGAACATGATTTTCACCGCTTTCAAAACGATAGATTAATTTGAAACGTTGCACACTTATCAAGGACCGATGACGATGCTATAATTTAAATACTTTGTCCTAGTTCCCTTACCAGAATCTTTAGAATTCGCTATTTTTTAAAATTGAGAATAACGCCATCTAAGTGAAAATTTAAATAACAATAGATGCCCATCATTACATGATACTAACCGTGTTTTTTAGTTTTTAAAAGCGTGTTTTTTAGTTTCTAGTAAAGAAAAGGCAATATATGCAAGGCTTTGTAGAAGTATACTTACTGATACGGTCTTTCCCCGGAGTGCGTCCGCATATGCGTGGTCACACTCGAGCTCTGACTAAAGCGTCGGTCGCAAATAGGACACCTGCAACAATAATAGCGATAGATCCCAACAACTGCAGAAGTAGAATAGAACATAACGGAAAAGAACAGAGCAGAACGGAATATAACAGAACAGATATTATGTTTAATTGTAGTCCAATGCTCCATAGTCCAATGTAGTCCAGTAATCGTAATGATGGTACCTAAACGGTTTTTGTCCGGTGTGGGTCCGGACGTGCGCCGTCAGGTTGGCGGCCTGAGAGAAGCTCTTGTTACAGTCGGCGCAGCGGTAGGGCCGCTCGCCGGAGTGCGTGCGCAGGTGCGTCTTCAGCGTGCTCGGCCGCGCGTACGTCTTTCCGCAGATACGGCACAGGTTCGGCTTCTGCTCGTCGTCTTCAGAACAACCGCTCAGGGCACCCACCTAGTGTGATCATTTGGAGAAATGAAAACTCACTCGACTATAAAGACAATAGTTCAAATAAACCCCTGGGTCTTCACAATTCAAAATTAATAACAGGAAAAATAAATGAATAAAGTTCGTCGAAACTGTTTCAAATTCAAATAAGCATGTTTCTGAAGTGTGGTTGACGCATGTTGCGCTTGTTGTTCACGCGGATCTATAAGAAATTCCCCTATCAAATATCATATAAAGCAACTAAAGTGCTCATTTCTAAAATAAGCGGAAACTATCATAACCAACATACGTATTTTAACGAAACAAAACTTCCTTTCACATACATAAGTACATCTCTTAACAAAAAAGGTCCAAAAAAAAGAAGGTACATGTTCGTTTTTTAAACTTACCTGAACTTTGCCAGAAGAATTAACGCAAGTAGAGTACCCATAGTCTTGTGAGTGCATCTGACCCTGGTGATTCAATATCGTGTAACCATTTCCCATGTTATGGTCTTTCTGACCTTCCTGCACGTACATCTTTGGAGTTGACCTCTTCAGCACCGGTCCTATAGTCTTCTGACTGGTGAAGTTGGGTTTTTGTTGGAATACGGAGTAGTTAGGGTTTGTTTTCTGAGAGTTTTGGAGTTGAATAGGTTTGAAGGTGGGAGTGGCGGTGATTAGGGGATCTGACTGGTTGGGTGGTCGGAAGTCGGCTGTGAAGGAATACGTGGCTGACGGGTATGAGGTGGGACTTATAACGTTTTGAGCCTGAGGGTAGACAACGTTTACCGATGGCGTTGAAGCGTTCTGATTCCATTGCACCTGAAGGAATGTGTCAGTTAGTATTACTAATATTAGGGCCACTAATCCTAACTTAACTTAGACAACAAAACTCTCAATGGAGCCATCACAAATTCCATATTGTTTTCCTTCACATAATAAATTAAGAAAAGTCATTTATTACCCAGATTAGATGTAAAGCTGTTATTGCTACGAGACTACGCAACGCTACAGAATGCTACGCTATCTACATCAAACTACCGTTCGTCTATAGAAGTTATTCCGAGAAACACATACGGTCTTTATTACTACAAATTATACTAGTTGCCTTCTAAAAGACCCGATCATAAATAATAGGAGAAGAGAAGAACGGAAAGAAGATTCTGGTCGTTACCTGAGAGCAGAGCTGCTCCGGTGGGCAGCCGTGCATGGTCATGTTCATGGAGACGTTGACGCTCATGGTGGGGAAGAGTGGCGCGCCGCTGTAGTGGTCATAGTACGGGTAGCC
Organism: Papilio glaucus; assembly: GCA_000931545.1. Taxonomy (NCBI): domain Eukaryota; kingdom Metazoa; phylum Arthropoda; class Insecta; order Lepidoptera; family Papilionidae; genus Papilio; species Papilio glaucus. The sequence goes on along the minus strand of JWHW01029379.1, from coordinate 337,279 downwards.
CCCGCTGCTGTTCACCATCATCTGCTTGTGAGAAATGATTTGATATTTTATTTTATGTTATGTCGCCGTAAAATTATATAATCTCAATGTGGTCGGCACAGTTTGATTGTTTTACCGTTTTTACCGCGGCCTCCTTGACGTCAACCCTCATCGGGAATAGTGTCAAACGCTAGTGAGATTATAAATGTGTCGTAAAATTGTGAACTGAACGGTATTTACCCTGTAGTTTATTATCTATTGACGTCAAATCGTCAAATTGTGAACTGATGTCCTGCCGTGTGTTTTATGCGCATGGCGCAAGCAGTAAGGAGTTTTTTCTTTTAGAGAAAAATGACATTTTTATAAAATAAAAAATATTTTTTATTATTCTATCAACTTATTATATTCGGATGTGTTTTTTTTTTTGTAAACAGATTATGTGGACACGTTACGTACCGCATACGGCAACAAACTCGATTTTAATTTTTTTAATAAATTATTTGGCCATTCCTTGTATGGTTTAATAGTTATAAATTACTGTCAATCCTAGTCAATGTAATAAATAAATGTTAACTTGTATCTTTGCTACGCTTTAACGTCTTACCAACTCAACCGATCATTATGAAAATTGCTCACAATTTGTCAGGGGAGCAGAATAGAAGAAACAAATAACATTTTATATCAAAAAAAAAACACAGACAGTCAGATGCCACTGCCGACAAAAGTGAAAACTAAAAACAGGTGAGAAGGCGCGACAATAGTTCAAAAGCAAATAAATAATCAACAAAAATAAACCCTTGTGTCTTAAACAATAAAATTCAAAATTGAATACAAGAAAAATAAATGAAAAAAGTTACGAGACTATTCGAAATTTAAATAAGCATGTTCGCGCGAATCTATCCCAAATATCATGTAAGGCGGCTGAAGAAGTTTTCACTTCAAAAACATGGAAATATCTTATAATAGATTATTTCGCAAATGAGCGCGTACATGAAAATTGACGTAGGTGAACCTTTCAAGTAGGATTTAATAATATATACAAAAACTCCATACAAGGGCTACAAAAATACACATTAGTGACCTTACAAAATTACTAAACTTTCAAACTTTAAAGTCGAAATAAAAGCACAGATATAGATTTATTAAAAAATCTTTTAAATAAAAACAAAACCGACTTCAAAAAAACTATATTCAAAAACAAGAAATGCACTTAAAAGTATAAAATAATTTTGCACAATTAAACATAAGAATCAATTCCTAATCATATTTATTTTTGGAGTCGGTGTCAGCTGTGTTTGGTAGCGATCGTATCAACATATTTAGTGGTACCCAGGCGAAGCCGGGGCGGGTCACTAGTATAGTATAAAGTTC
>JWHW01029379.1:311283-330575 GCA_000931545.1 Papilio glaucus | reverse complement strand
CTGAGGCTGGACCACCGTCGGTTAGATTAAATTGCACGGCGCGTGAAACCGCGGGCCCCAGCTTGTAATAAATACATAGTGGCATAATTTTTTTTAATTTTTAAATGCTGAAAGATTCTAACTTTCGGTACGACATTTACCTAAAACGTTTTGGTGGCAATGGACTTCAGTTCAAATATATAAACAATAAGATTATAGCACTTCAACCGATTAAGGGATTAAGTATTCGATATTGCAGTCTGGTGGAATATTACCTAGGGTACAACCCTAAAAAAAAGTTGCTCGTTACCTAACATACCTATCTTTATTAAGTTTTCATCTACTTTTCTTCAAATTAAAATAAAACCTAAAAAAACATAGTCAAGCACTAATTATATTGATCCGTTCGCTACCAAACTTCACAGGAACACTAGCTGGGTCAATCTAAACACTCCATGTCAATTTCATTGAAATCGATCCAACCGTTTAGGAGTCCGTAGGGAACATACATACACACATTGGCTTTTATACATACGTATATAGATTGTTCGTTTCTAACTTTTAACTATTGCACTAATGTATGATAAGAATAAAAATAAGGAGGCTACATTATCTCAGAATATTGAAACTTTTTAATAATGAGACAATACTTGATAGAAAAACGGATTTTAATACAATTTTCACCAATAGATGGAGTTATTCACGCGGAAGGTTTAAGTACATTAAGGATCAATCGACATGTAAATTGTCTAAATTACGACGATGATTGTTTAAGAAGACGTAATAAGTTGGCGCGACTAGCCGTGAGTTCGCACTACCGAAAACACTCACATAAAACATATTTTCATAACAGTTTTTTTTAGAAAGAAGGAAAGATATAAAAGTGCTTTAATTTATAATTTTTTACTTTATAATTTCGTAATCGACAGCGAAACATGTTGACGACCATGCTCTGCTACCCGCGCGATGCCGGGGCAGTAAGCTAGTATTTTTATAATTACAAACTATTAAGTAGTGGTGCACTGTCCAGAGTCATTTGGTTTAATATTATTAATAATGGCGCTTACAGTAGCAGACCTAAAGTAGCTGACCAGATGCCTGATCTCATTTTGATTAATAAGGTTTTGGTGAGTCCTTTGTCTTAATTTGACCATGCCTAATAACTACTGCTTAACGTACAAGACTTTGGTAAAAACTTCAATAGCATCCTGGTCATGCTATGGTCCAAGGTTTTAGAATTTGAAGGCAGAATCATTTACTTTAAAAAAAAAACTTAAACTTATTTATTATTTTTGCGTACGTAACGCATTCCATCTGATTTGATAAAAATAGATTTAATAATAATTTTATAGGTAATAATACATTTAAATAAATAAAAGGATTTAAAACTCTTATTATATTCTTCAACCAACAATATACTGTTGCATTAACACACGAAAAAATAAATAAATTTATTTTTAAAAATCAATATGAACTTGGACCAAATATAATTAAAAGGAAGGGTCTATAGTAAATAATTAACTAGATATTTGTATTCTTTTTAATCTGATTGATATAAGAAGAAATGGTTAAAATATGTCTCGTCATATGCAACCGATCTGCTATAGTTTCCACCATTTATTAATTAAATTATTTATCGTGTCCGCTACTACAATGTGTTAATTACAGAATAATGTACAATACAAAACTTACCTTTTTAAAAGCAAAGTCCCAATTATATCCAAATACACTTTAAAATATATAATTCAAAACACATCACAAAATCACAGTTTCACAAAGCACCAGTTCACTAATTAAATTAAACGTATCGTTGAAAGCATGCGCCATGGCAACACCAACTCAAGTTCTAAAACGCTAATAAAATAATGTTAAAACACTAATCGACTGATTAATTAACATATTTAAAGCCGGACGCACCCTTACAGTGTGATGGTGTTCACTAAATGGCTATCTGCTGGTAAGTGCACACTACACCCGCCCCCACGGTAATTGGCTGTTTGTATCCAACCCCTCGCCTGAAAAAAAAAACATTGACATGACATATTGCGCGCGGGAAAGTAGCTGTCAACGGGTATCGGGTTATGGCGGGCTTTTGTCTGCGGCTCTGCGGCGGGGAACGTTTAGTGGCGATCCGATACTATTTAGATATGTTAATTAATTATAATTATCTATGGCATCTTGTTGTGTATTTCTCTCATAGGTACATAAAGAAAATGAAGACAAATCCAATCGGATGAGCACCATTGTGCGTTGTACAAACCAACTGAAAATCTTATTTGAGCAGAAAGTATGTATTCCATTATAAAAACATTATGGGAAGTGATGGGACTTTCGAGATCGCTCATTGAAGAAACGCAGAAATATAAACGCGATATTCCGTGAGATTGTGATACACTGCCGTTCCAGTCACCCATGCTACGTATACTAGGTAGCTAACGGTGGTAGAGTCCGCAGCAACATCTCTTACACAAATCTGCTGGCTCGACAGGTATAATACCACGACAGGTGTAAAGTCGAGGTAGAGGTGCCGGAAGCCCAATTTCAGTCTACTTGCCCTTTCCATCTTTTGCTAATAATAATAGGGTGAATTGACGGGAAAAGGATATCTTTGTTCTGTCTATTACCCCTTTGTACATTAAAGGTAGACAATATAGCTGCAACTCAATTGCTTGTCGCGAATGCCTACCGTATCGCTTACTCGTTTGCTGCTCTCAATGAAAAAATCAGCTCAACCACTGTAAGTCACATTTATAACAACATATTTATCTGAGCTCCTAATTTGTTCATGAATTATATTTGATATTTTTATTGTTATATTCAACAAAGTTTAATGTCTACTATTTTTAATCTGTGCACGCCTCAAAGTCTAATGAAATCTGATACAGCAGTAGCAGTAGCTTGCTTACCGAGTTAAAAAAAAACAAGACTAATTTCATTAGAAGCGATAAGTAAATTGTGCAATATACCACAGGAATTTTCAACCATTGTGACAATATTAATGCTTCCAAGGTACAGTCGGCGTACGAAAACCTTGGTCAGTTTTCAAATTCATTCCTTTATCAAGTCGTACAAGTACTAAGCAAACAAGTGCATATAAAATTATATTGTGTAGCTAAGACCGTATTTGACGAAACTTTTTTCACCCAGACTGTACCTTATTAAATAAAAGCGTATTAAAAAGGCTATATACAAAATACATTGTTAAATTTTATGCAGAAAAGACTTCAAGTATATCTATTAACAAAAATATGTAATTCCTTAAATAGAAACATGGCACTTTGATTAACTAGGCGTTTTATATAGACCGTCGGGCAGGAGGGTAATGTTTTGTATTGTAAAGTTGCGGGTATGATCTACGTTGTTATTTAACCTTATTTCATTGCAAGATATAATTGTTGTAAACAAACAAACGTCATTGTGTAAGGATAGCTAATGTTATAAGGTAATATGAGAAAAAGTTGTTTTTCGAAAACATTTTTTAATTTTAACGTAAAAATCAATGTTTACAAAAATCACATTTCGCTTTGAGACAAAATTAAATAAATAAAACAATTTTCTGACGAATGAATACAAAATTATTTTTTAATGTTAAAGTTTAATCATTTTATAATTAAAAATATGGACAGTATACTTACAATTGCTAGTTAGCATTAATTACTAAAACAATAAATATTTAACTCAGGTATGGCAACACTTGATACTGGTATCGATTGCCAGCATGAGGCGTGTTGACTGCAGCTCGCGACACCGGCCACCCAGGTAGAGGTAGTCATGCGAAAGTTTCACGTCCCGTGTCAGACACATGTTGGGTGCGCAAACGACTCCGGGAGATACCCGTGGGTCCCTTATCTTTATAGACCTCTCAGCAAATAAAATATTTTTACCTAAGAGTGTAGGCAGAGTTTATAATTATTACTTAAGGGAATGAGTTTAACAACCCATTCCAAGCAAATGCCATAACCGCCAACAATTTAGTTCGCCGCTGTTGTGCCGACCCCACATAAATTAGGATAAGGGCAGGGAGATGATGCTGTTGAACTCTACTTATATTGTATTGGTTTAAGATACTGCTTAAGAAATTTATACCCTCATCTGTTATTTGATCAGGACCTAGATATTTAACGGGCCGGTTGGCGTGGTTAGTAAGATACTTGTTATTCACGCCGCAGGTCTTGGGTTCGATTCCCACCCAGGACAGACATTTGTGTTATCTAGTTTCCATGGCATAAGCTCCGCTTAGTTTGATATCAGCCGTGTGTGAATGTCCAGGAAAAAAAATATATTATATAATATGAACATTGACAAATCACGAGTGGATCGCCGAGCTAAACCAACAGTGGTAGAGCTAGCAACAACATCTATTGCACGAATGGGCCGGCTCGACCGGTGAAATACCACGACCTCACAGAAGATAGGCGTGAAGTAGAACTATTTCTGCGTTTCGTCCGATGAGTGAGATGCCGGAGGCCTGATTTCAGTCCTCTTCCTTTTCCCATTCTTTCCTAATAAGGATAGGATGGGAGAAAGAAGAGGATGTAACAGGGAGGTAAAATAACCTTGTTCCTCCTCTGTCCATTAAAGGTAGGCAGCGCAACCGCAACTCATTTGGGTAGCGGTCACTTAACATCACGCGACCCGCATGCTCGTTTGCTACCATCTTCCATAAATAAAAAAAATCACCGTTAAATGATGAACACCAAATCAGGTTGGACCTTTGCGTAACTCGCCGTTGGCGATTCTAGGGGTCAAGTTTATGTGGACATCCAACGAGTATTAGCTTCGAGTTCGATTTGCCGTCCACATAAACTTCATCGATGTACATATTACATAACATATAATATGTACATCGGTGAAGTTTAACTTGATCAAATAACACATAAGGGTACTTACACTAGTAGGAACTAAGCGCCTTATAAACTTTGTCGAACTTCATCAAAGTAAGAACGTGGAGGCTGAAAATAAGCTGGTCAGCCGATGCTTCTTCCAGTTTTACACTAGAGTTTCGGCTGAGCTCTTTTTCCTTACCATAAAATTTTTATGTTTAGTTTTTTTGTTCCCTCTCTTGTGTGTAACTTACTGTCTGTGAAATAAATTTTATTTTATTTATTTATATTTATGTCACTTTCTCCACAACCGGTGAAACTGTGGTCACTTCTTTATCTTTATCTTTACATAGTCATAAGTAAAAGGAATGCGTCCATCTCTTTAGTCCGCTAACTTCTTAACTACGCAGCGGATTTTGACACGGTTTTCACTATTATGTAGAATTTTTTTTCGCAAGATTGAGGTATAAGTATAGTACATTCTAATACAATATTTATGTACTAAGTCACCAAAAATCCCTTCGCCGCGTCCCACTGTCTGTTCGCGATAATATTGGGTAAAACATAAAGTCCGGAATTCCTAAAAAAAACTGGTTGCGTATAATAATTATGGTCAGCTACTCGTGCGAAGCTGGAGCTGGTTGACAGTTCATTATCGCTTGTATCTCCATGTTAAGTACATTTACGTTTTTTTGTTTAAATAAATATGCGAGGGGTAGGCGGAGATCATGGATTTCCATTTGGCGCGAATTTTGATTTCCATTTTTTGTTTATTTCTTGGATAATTGTAACTTTTTATAGACGAGATGAGTTCGAACCGACTCAACCATGCCGCGAGGACGAACTACCGTCGCGATACATTTAAAATTATTTCTCTTGAACAGACCTAAAAATGTAAATAAGTATCAGTTTTATATAGCAGTAACTAGTAATTACAGCCAAAATAGTGAACCATATAGTTATACTCTAAACACATTTACAGTAGTTCAACTGTATCTTAAACATTAGGTAGGTTGAACAAATTACTTAAAAGTTATGCACAATGCTTACGTCTTAAGAGGACGACGACGACGGACGAGGACGAGGTTCTAGCATTACTGTATTGGTGGCATTAATTGTCTATAGCGATATCCAAGCGGATTACATAAACAGCTTAGTGATCGGCTCCCCCTGCCCCTCACATTCTTTCATCATCACAATCGTGTCACAATGGTCTTTCAATAGATTCACAATTATTGTTACATCATTTAAATATTTAACAGTGGCCCGCAACAACAATGTCTGTTGCAACGGGCCGGCTCGACCGGTGATACCAGGACCTCATATATTCTGCGTTTCGTCCGATGAGGTGCCGGCAGCCTAATTTCAGTCTCTTCCCTTTACCATGCTTTCCTAATGAGGATAGGATGGGAAGGAGAAGAGGATTGGACGGAAACGGGATAGATGGGACAAAGGAATAAATGCTTGTTGTGGATGTCTATGGGTGGTCTCTTAACATCAGACGACCCGCTAGCTCGCTTGCCACCTTGCTCCATAAAATAATAAACAGTTATTTGTTTCATAATAGTTTTTATTACAAATTATTATTTCTGCCTATCCAAGAAGGCTTGGTAATGTACAGTTCAATGATTTCTTAAATAGAAGCCAAATAAGATAAGCGACGGATGCTGTAGAACTTGGCAAAAAGCCAAGCGTTTGGGGCGTGTGAATTTTTTTGCGACTTGGCTTGCACCGCGTGTGAAACTCGCTGCAGTGTGCGTGCCTCGGAACCTCTCAGCTCAGTGGGCAGCGATGCCTCCTCGCAGGTGGTGTACCTCCCACGTAGCCTGGATACCAATACTATATATAAGTTTGAATTAGATGTACCTACATTTCAGTTTATTGCATTTTTGATCTTGTAAATCATTTTAGTAAATGAAATTAGTTCAGGATTAGCCAGATAGGTTATTCAAAACATATTTTGTAGGCGTGTAATGTATTTTTTAACAAGTAACAGATAATTTATGATAAAAGGACCCAAATGACTGTATCGCTATAAAACATACGTATCTAATCTAAATATCTGATATAAAGACACCTCACACTTTAAGATCGGTCAAGCTGTTTAGGCTACAGAAGATCACAATGGAACTGACATACATAACCCACATACATACATGCGCCATAACACCATTACCCTTCTGCGCCATTCTTGTAAAAGTGAAACGCTTTAGTTTTCAGCTTTATTTAACTAATATACTATACGAAAAGGGTTCAAGAATTGAACGTACTCTTTCCTTCCGGCAGCGCATCTGCAGTTCCTCAGCTGTTGTGGATGTTCAACCACCTTGTTTGCACCTAAAACAGAAAACAAATTACATTATTACAATAAAACGGACTGTGCGAATTTTGAGAAAGATGCTCTCTTTGTAGCCCTGACCCCTGCTTGTTTGAGTCACAACACATCCGCATGCCAGTATTTCTGATTGATTTTGATTTTTTATATGTATTTGTATATGAATTAGTAAAAATTAAATAAATCAACAAACTAAATAGAGTGCCGCCGCAGTGACCCAAAGTGGGCAATGGCTACCGACAAGAATAGTCCCCACTCTCTCCGATCCCGCGATTCTTTCGTGCGACGCGTCCATTTCCATGTAGCCGAGAGAGCAAATGTCTGTGTGCTTTTATTTCTCTAATGATGTTCGGCTCGGCCATCGGTTTCTCAATTTCTGCGTTTTTCCTGATTCTCCATGTTCCATTTATGTTTCGCCACTAAGAGCTTGCCTTTTTTTGAGGTTAGTGTCCAGACTTCACAGCTGTACATTAGGATCGGTCTAATCAGTTTTATAAATGCGAATTTTAGTGTGTCTGCTGAGATGCCTGGACACTAATACCTTGCTGCAAAGCTACACTACATCGAAGGAAACTTTGTACTCGAATTTCGATTTCTTCCTTCCGAGTATTTTTATCTGTTATAGTGCAGACCAGATATTTAAATTTAATCGACTCCTTTAAAACTAATATTGCTGACTCTGAGGTCTTCTCCAACTCTTCTTGCGCATGTATTTTGATTTTAATAAAACATTTGTCTAATTTTTGAAAAAAAAGCATAGGAATAACGATAAAGGCTTACACGTTGACCATAGACATGGAACAAAATCGATCGGAAGCGCTCACCTGCGTTCGGAAACGGAAGTGTCGGATGTCGTGTCCGCCGAGTAACCCGAGCAGACGGAGGACGCCCTCTGACATAACGTCACACGTCTCACGTCCCGTTGGAACGTTTTTTTATGCGAAAGATATCGAATTACTGGAATTAAACAATGCATATTTAAATAGCGTTCATTTTATTCTAAGTTTGGATGAAAGTAATCGTATAATTTAGAGAAAGGTAACACTAGTGGTAACAACTCTAATACCACGAACTAACAGAAGACAATCGTGAAGTATTATATGCTTCTGTGTTTCTTTTAATCTCTTAGCACCCTAAACTTATCTATTTACCTTATTCACTCTTCCTTCAGCTCTTGAAAAAGCTGGCAACACATCTGTTAGTCTAGATTGTTGCGTATATTGATGGGGTGGCAGATGCTAACTTTTAATATTTTAACATAAAAAAATATGCGCCCGTGACCCGGAGGGGTAGGCAGAGATTACGGATTTTGATTTGGTGCGACCCTGGTACACCTTTCTCGCTTCTTCTATATCCATACATCTACGCATAGATACTCTTCGGTATTGGGTACTCCTTATATCGCCCTTCTTTAGTACGTTTTCCTCGGATGTGAATGTCACAACAACAATTGATAAACCATTGCGACACGATTGTGTTACGTCTAAGATGGCCGTTTGATATTCTAGAACTCAAGTTTGTGTTGGCTTACTACGCCTCGACTCGAGTTCGATTTAATGTCCACTTCTCTTCCTTGACCCCTAGAATCGCCAACGGCGAGTTACGCAGCCGGATTCAACTTAATTTGGTCTTTACGATTTTATAGGTTGGCCCCAGATTTAGCTCGGCAAACCACTCGTGATTTATCAATGTACATATTATCTAACATATAATCTACGTCTTATATAACAGATGAGGATATAAATTTCTTATATATACTATCAGCAGAAACGGGGGACAGGTAACCCTCTTGCTCGTTCAGACCTATCTTGTAAAAAAACACTAATAATTCGATAACCTTTAATAATTAAATACATTAAAATAACATTGAAAGGTTTAATAAAAAATAGCTACTAATTTCTCAAGCATTTTAATTTAAACAGATAAAATAAAGAAACAAAAAACCAAGATCAAACATTTCGCGATATTCATCCCCATGCAAATAGTCGGTGGACCTTAAAATCGTTAACAATAAACTGTTTACACCTGTGTTTGCCCTCGGGCTAAGCGGCAAGTGTACACCATACGTACTGTGATGGGGTAGCACCAATTGTCATCTTGGACAGGTATGGTTTTTAATCATTGTTTATTCAAAGGATGATGGGGAAACCCTTAATTTATACGGCGATTTCATTTGAGATTACGATGCCGGTACAAAATAAACTTATTTAATTGATTAGCTGTCAAATGATTTCGATGAATTTTACGTTTCTATTCTTATATTGTATTTAACCATTTTATGACACAGCTTCCGCGCATTGCAGATTTCCAACTCAACTTTACAGTTCCGTTCGTTTAAGAGCCTATCATGCAGACAGAAAAAGCAATTAATTACTTCAAACATATTACAGTAAGACAATAAGCCATACGTTATTTAATCAATTAGTTTGTGTAACAACAGACTTTGGCAGAAACTGTAAACTATTTTTTCTTACATCAAACATTTCTGATTTAAAATAATTAACCTATAAAAATATCCTCAAAAAAATAACCTCTAGAGTCGTATTTTTCCTGCTTAATTATTATTACCACATATGCGATTAGTAATATCTTATGGTGAATACGAACGTACCCTTTATATAAATAGACAATTCATCAGAGTGGTTCTCATCAAAAACAATAACATTCTAACAGATTGCTGGCTCCCTGTAAAACGATATGCCTCAATCGGAAACGTAAATAAAAGATAATGTGTGTAATTCAATATTTTATTGCGGATTCGCAAGTTATCTTTGCGGATGCTAGCGATTGATTCGGATTTAATCTTTAAACGAGGGGACCGGTGACGCGTGGCACGCGCGTGTCTTGACAGTACGCCGCCATATTCCTTTGTCCTTTTTTAAATAAGGCTTGTACACATTAAAACTTATTTTATTACACAAATATTTTTATTTTATTTAATCAATTATAATATACTAATAATCCGCCCCGGCTTCGCATGGGTAGCACTAATTATTTTGATCCAATCGTTAGCAAACTTTACAGGAACATCCGCTATGGCAAACTCAATGTTTCCTGAAAATTTCATCGAAATTGGTACAGCCGCCGTGTAGGAACACATCGATTCTTACATATATAGATTATTATTATTACAATACCATATGTTTTATGCCGTTTTGTACTGATTTGGTAGATTTGGAGACTTGCATTTATGAAGACAGAAAAAAAAGAGAATTGAGCCTCCGGGCCCTTAACTCGCCATGACTAAATCCAGAAGTACTAAACGCTTCTATCAGTTGCTAATATTTTGTTAAGATTGTGGTGTACGTGGGAAAGTTTCTCCTGCTGGTGACTCAATAACTGACCCCACGCGGTCATTCGCGGTCAGTACGTGCCGGGGCGCGCCCGCACCAATGACATTTGTTTGTTTACAAAATTTCAATCTCAAATATGATAATAATATATTTTTTACAATTAATCCGACGTTTCGCTACACCGAAACGATTTATGTACATTGTCTGAATTAATTACTCACAGGAGATTAATTGGACACACTTTACACGTCTTAAAGCATCTACGACGTGTTATTCGGGATCCTAGCGTTTTAGAATTTAAATGCGGATTACATAGGTATGGTAGCTTTGAACAGTATAATGTTGCAAATATAAATAGCTAGTGCGTAAGCGCCCTTAAGCCACAAAGTGAAGTGGGAGTATTAAATGCCAATAATTATTGTCATTTTAGGGTTGCGTAATCCTACAACGACGACACGGTACGTAGTTAAAGTTTAAAACTTGTCATCATAAACTCAGTTTTACTGATTACATGCTATTAGTAGCGACACGCCCTAGATTCACACGATAGACCACTTCTCCAACATTTTTTATAGTATACTTCTTTTGACGCGTTTAGGAAACATAATGGAAGTGAAGTTTTACAACGCGTAACATCTAAAAGCGAAAACTTCATGGTGTTACCATGGCAACAAATAAAAACTTTTCGACACATACCTATTACCTATTACCCATACTGAGGGGCGATTTCACAGTTTGCATTCGAAACCAAGTTTAACAAAACTACGTTTTGCTTAATCGAGTTTATAGATAGATAGATAATAAAGTTATAGATAGAACACTTTATTGCTCACATTAAAGTAAATAAAGTGAGTGGCAGTGTTGGTAGGGGACGCTCTAGGAGAATTTATATCGACCAGATTAGTGAAATACTAAAGAAGGGCGACATAAGGAGTACCCGTAACCGACGAGCATGTATGCGTAGATGTATGAATGTAGAAGAAGCGAGAGAGGTGTGCCAGGATCGCGCCATCTTGATCCCTGCCTACCCCTCTGGGTTACGGGCGTGAGCGCATATGTATTTATTTATTTAACAAAGTAAAGACAATAAATTTACTAAAATTAAACTTATAACCTAAATGTGTGCAAGGGCGGCCTTATTGCTATGAACGATCACTTCCAGGCAACCCTTGTGTAGGACACAAGAGCTAAAATAAACAGATAAATAGCAGGCTAAGAAGAAAAGTTAAGAATAAAGAAGAACAATAATTGTTTATAATAAACATATAATCACTCATAAGCAATACATACAAAAATATATGCTTACATATTATACAAACTTACATCATACATAAACATAATTATATACATTTTTGAATAAGGAAAATAGTCAGTTTAGCGAGAGACTTTGTTTGAAAGGTGGCTATGCAGCTAAGATTTGAAAATCTCTCGAATATCACGAGGTAGATTACGAGTAATCCACAAGTGCGTAGCCTTCACAGCGAAAGAACCTTTAAAGTAACCAGGCTTAGTATATGGCATAATAGATAGCACATACAAATAATAGTATTTTATGAATATTAAAGGTATTAATTAGGTTTGTATGAGAGGTGTATTCAATTAAATCTTTATTAAGTTATTTTGTACTTTTTAGTTTTTGAAGTCGGTTATTCTAATACATATTATGATTCTACACATCAAAGATTCTTCTCGAGACTATTCATAATTTTATCGTTAACTTTATATTTTTATCAATAAAACGCAACACAAGTCACCCGTGATTGCTTGCAGCGATAACGAGGTCATATCGAGAGTCGATACGATGTGCATGTTTCGATCTGCTATCTATCCCTTTTACACGCAGAAAGCGCTTTTTTATGGAAATAGGTGGCAAACGAGCAAGCGGGTCACCTGATGTTAAGTTACCGCTACCCATAGACATCCGCAACAAGCAAATAAGTTACAGAAACGTTGCCTACCTTTAATGGACAGAGGAGGGCATAGACAGGAATAAGGATATTTCCTTTTACCGGTTAACCCCTCCCCGTCCAATCCTCTTCCCGTTCCCATCCTATCCTGATTAGGAAAGGGTGGGAAGGGGAAGAGGACTGAAATTAGGCTTCCGGCACCTCACTCGTCAGACGAAACGCAGAGTACTTCTACTTCACGCCTGTCTTCTATGAGGTCGTTGTATTTCGCCGGCCTAGCCGGCCCATTCGTGCTACGGATGTTATTGTTGCGGGTGATATAACCACTGCTAAAAGCGATCAACAAACTGTACGCTGATACGCGTATTTTGAGTCCTCAGCGGCTTTCCCGAATCCCTCTTTTTATTTATTTATCCAAACGATTGTGTACTTTTCAGTTTATAATAGGACTAGGCATATTATAAGCTGTCAGCAAATTGTAAACTCTACGAATTGATTAAATGATTCTTTGTTTTTCGATATTTTTATGATTTTTCTTTATGTTGAACAAACATAGAAAAGCGAGCTTCCACTACTAGGCACAATGGCGGGAGGGCTTTTTAATTTACCTCTGAACAGCGAAGCCCCACACGGAAGCCTCACAACTTGCAATCGATTGGAAACATGGCGGCGGCTTTTTCGAACTTTATCACGAGGGAGCTTTCGAATGCATTTATTTTATTAAACTTATACATTTACCGAAGATTAATTTCGTTTAGAAAATAAATTATTTATTACACCGGATGGCCGCCATCTTTAATTTTTAACCTATATACGCCATAAAAATGGTACCAAAATAATGGTTAATGCTACAATTGCCACTTGTGAACATGAAGTATCTACATATTTCAATTTGGGGTCCTTTAACACGAGAGCATTCACCTTCCTTAAAAGCCGGCAACGCATCTGCAGTTCCTCAGATGTTGCAGATGTTTATAGCCGTCGGTGACAACTAAAAATTACGACCACGACCCGTTGCTCGTTCCCCTCTTAAAAAAGTGAAATATGTTTATTAATTTTTCCGAGTTTCGTGAGACGAGGCTCTGTCCCCCTCCGCATTTCCTTATCTAATCCCCTCCAAAAATAAATATGATTAAGAATTGATTCTTATGTTTAATTGCGTAAAATTATTTTATACTTTTAAGTATATTTGTTGTTTTTGAATATATATATTTTGAAGTCGGTTTTGTTTTTGTTTAAATAAATTTTCATGCTTGCCATCCGTTGCAGCAAAGATCGTAATCACTACTAACTTTCGCCGACATTATTCCACTCCAAATCACTACTAAGCTGGTTCCTATACGATCATAGGACGTTTCAGATGGATAACAGAAATAAGATAATTAACAAGAAGAATATCTAAAAGTCTGTGGCAATTGGCCGGACACGTTACTCGTAGAACAGATGGCCGATGGAGCTGAAAGGTTCTGGAATAGCGGCCAATTGTAGGTCGACGCCTGGCCTTCTACATCATGGATCGATGCTCTGGTCCCAGTTCTCGTAAACCACTAGATGACGGTGGTAAGCAGCAAGGGATCTTTGTGGCTGTGTATGCGGTACGCAGAGGTTATTTGTCGGGTGAAGAAAGAAGATATCTATTTCTGACTGTTATTCCTATACATGTTAAGTAAAATATAACCGGAGTTTAACAAAGATCCAAATGGAAATCCGTGGTCTCTGCCTATCCCTCTGGGTTACGGGCGTGAGCGCATATTTATTTATTTTTAACAAAGATTTCCCCGCGATTTCTTAAAATTATAAGAATAGATAATTTAAAAACCAATAAAACCGACTGACTGTAGCTCTTATGACACTCCGGAGAAGAATACGAATTGATAACTAACTCTTCAAAGAATCGGCCCTTCCGCTTAGGCTATCGCTTAGGATCAGTCGTATTCCTTATGTTTAAGGGTCGTGACCACCTTCATCCATGACCTTCGTCCTTACGATGTTACGCCATCTTGCTCTATCCCCGACCACTCGGAGAGCATCGGAGACAGTGGATTAGGCTAGGAGGACAATAGAACGAACACACGTATTAAATACAGGCATACATACATGTACATACCTATAAGAAATATTACCCCATTACTGTCCTGTCAGTCGTGCAAAATATTTATTTATAAATAAACATATTATTCTATTTATTTTATATAAGTAAATACCTCACATTTCATCTTCCTAACAGTGATAAAAATAAACCAACTTTATAATAATATTGTATCAATTAAGTGGATTTATTTTACATTATCAAGAAGGAAAATCATGTATCTAAATTTATTTTAATATCTCGTGACCTCAATATATACTCTGGACCCGATCTATAGAGGCTAGGATCAAGTACCTATTATTTGGATTTGCCATGTAAATGCCCCTGGTAGGAATGACAAAAAATGTCGGATAAATTTTTTGTCCTTGTCAGAGTTAAACTTTTTGTCGTTGGAACAAATAAAATTGTGAGACAACATACACAGTGAGATGTTAGTTATAAACTTTGTAATTATTTGTGAAATATCCTCGCTTAACACTAATTTCTGTGCTCGTAATTATTATTTTAACCTAAAAAACATGGTGAGCTGTTAGTAAGACCCGTAGTCAAATAAATGGAAATCCGTAAATATAACCTGTCATTCGAAAGTACGATTTCAATTTAAATTATTCCTTGATTTATATAAAAACGTACAAGAAATTAAGAAATAATGTGATATTAAGTGATGTAGGGTGCTACAAACGACGATAACAATAGAAGGAATGTTTAAATTTATTATCACGTTATCACTAGTATTAATCAACTAAATTAGACAGTAGTCTTAAATTGTCATTCACTAAGTTTGTTCGCTAATTTGAATTTGAGCGGGTTATATTTTGTTCAAGAAATTTTAGGTGTAACAGATGTGATCCAACCAGGCTCTGTATAATAAGAAATATTTAAACAAAACAAATCAAAATTTTACAAGGAAGATAAAATCTTCTAAGTGATAAAATCTTCTATCCAGACAAAAAATTGCAAGTTATACGGGTTAGTTCATTTCTTGTGCCTTGGTTTGGAGCATCCTGTTAATTTTTAGACCAGGGTTTCTTTGGAAAAAAATATGTAAGATGTATAGTTCATTGCTAAAATTGCATGATAAAAAAAGATGAATAAAGTCTGTTAAAGATGTTTAGAGTTATTTACAAGAATTTAAAAAATCATCTTTTTTGAAGCCTTCTAGTTCTCAAACCAAGTAATTTTGGATATAGATAAGGCAGTTAAATGCTTATAATACCGCCTAATGAAACTATGGTCTTCCATTATACACATCATTTACGGACACTGTAGATTCCAATTGATACATTTTTATTCATACCGAATGGAAATATTAATGATTACTAGGGAGATTTGCCTTAACCTGGCAACATTGAATTTTTCGTACATCGTTTATCTGTCCCTTACTGGTACGCTCATGCCAGTTCTATCTATAATGATTCTTTATCTTAGTATAGAGGTCAGTGATTGCAAGCATTAAATAAAATGTTAAAGTCAATTAAAAATAAGAAATCATGAAAAATCTATTTAATAGTAGCAGTAGTAGGGGGCTTTTTTTCCGCAAGTCTACGCCTAGCACGTATCTATTATAACATTCTAACTAAATAAACATTCTAATATTTCAAATAATTCTGTGGAAGATATAAGTTACCACGTTACCATTTAATTTTTATACCAGCAACACTTATCTTTTAAAATAAATACCTGAAAATGTTTTATCTGTGCCAACTTCAAATCTTGAATTGTCAAATTTTATTGTCGCAAAAATTTCAGTCATATTTTGAAACATTTATTACGTGGTCATAAAAATAATATTTAAAAATATAACATCATTATCAAACAGTTCCGTTTCGCCGTTGCCGTTTCTTTCGGCTGTATAAATTATCGGTGGTGGTGCGTGAAGATTCGCATAAATGAATGATGTCGTTGAGGTCGAAGGCACTAGCTCTAGTGGAGGTGATTTTACGAGTTCCCCCGCTCTTTGTGGTGGATGAGTTCCTCAAGATCAGCTTAGGGCTGCCGGTTTCGAGCGGCGAGGAGGTACTGGTGCTGAGCAACGTGACAGTAGATCACGTAGACGTTCCTGAAACAGATGGGAATTACTACGATGCTAACTTCTACAATGCATTCTTCTTCACATTCTTCAAATTCATCGTGTGTTGCTTAGGTAAGTTGATTTTTTTAGCCTTAAATAGTTGTACTATTTGAAGGCCCTTTCGGTTTCGCAAGACATTTCGCAATCGCGCAAACAGTTTACTCGGCGTGGTAATGTCACAATGTGTACAGACCCTGAATAAGCAATTTGTTAATTTTAAATATTTGGTATTCACGAATATTACATTGTGAATAAACAATTGTTAGAGCTTGTATTGAAAAACGGTTGATTTATTTCAAAAAAAAATATCACGTAAATATAATTGAGGTAGACAGATACAGTTGCTGTCTCCACTACCTGCATTTTATTGAACTTAAAATGTACAATAAATAGGTGATTGGTAATATACATTGTCATTCATGTTGATCACTATTCACCATTTTGTCAAGGAATATTACCAAACACATCACATAAAAGTTGGTAACTTATCATTTTGAATTATCTTTATTCATAGTTTGTATGCCACATCTTTTTATTATTTTCAATAATTATTACAAATAATTTTGACACTTACCTAAACAACATAATAATTAATTACATTGATGCATTAAATTTATGATAAGAGTCTATAATTCATTTATAAGAATGACTATACAAATAGCATATTGAGCCATGAACTATGCATTTATAAAAGTATGGATATGATTTACAGAATACAGCCCTGAATAGAAGGTTTCCTCATTAAGAAATTTGTAAACTAATCCATAGATAAAGGTACTCAAATGCAGTGTGTGTGTTGTGAGAGCCTTTGATTTTTACAAAATTTTAGAAAAAAACTTTGTGTTTCTTTGTAAAGTTTGAAATGAATACGAAACATTACAATATTTTAAATGTATAGTGCCTATCACTTAGGTATAAAACATATGTAAGATATCTTTTGTAATGGTGACTAATCAAATTTATTGAAACTACCTGTTTGTTGCCAGTATCGCAGGGTATAATTTCAATGTTGTGTTTAGTATAGTTTAATCTACTGACACCTTTAACCCAGAGGTGGGGGCAGAGATTATGGAAGTGTATTTTCATTTGGCACAGGGCTGGTAAAACTATCTCACTTCTACATTCATACATCTATACATACATGCTTGTCCGTTATGAGCATTCTTAAATTCTTTATTATATTGTATGTTAAAAATATATATATAATTTACTTATAAATAATGAAATTTCTCTAATCTAATTATAAAAAATTTAAATTGGTTTAGCACATTACATATAAACAAATCATAAAAAATAGCTGCAGGTAATAACTACAATTATATATGTATGACTTCATAACCTAGTACTGAAGAACCAAAATTCTACTACTATTCTTTGTTTTTTAAAAGTTTTCAATGGTTGTTTTAAATTCTAAATATTATTTTAAAATAAGTTTTATTTATCTAATCGGTTTAATGTCACATTTGAGACTCTGAAAGGCTGGCAATGATTGCCACCTCTATTTGAGTAATCTCTCCCAATTAACCAGACTGATTGTTGTTGTTAGGCATCTGGATAGTTCAATGTAAGAATAAAATGGTTTTATATAAATTTTGTACTACATTATACAATATAATGGTTTATTAAAAACAACCAAAAACCTTACCCACTTAGTTTTACAATTCCACAGCGGGAATTTAAAGTTGCTATTTTTTTTAGGTATACAAAACCGACACCCTCGCATTAGGTGACCAAAAGTGAATCTAGAGCGTTCAAAAAAGGATGATATGTTTTTGAGTTCCCTTTCAATGGGAGTGGTGTTGGCAGGAAGCAGGATCATTACTATCATTGTTTAACAAGCCAACCAATTTTTAGCCAAAATACAACATTATGTTAAAAATATTTACGAATCTTTATTATGCAACCATCTACATCCTGCATACTCGTTGACCTTTTTTTAATAAAAACAATTTATAAAAGCAATTTACTGTTAGCTGAATATAATTATTGCAGATTCTATTAAATAATCTCACACAACCTCCTAGATTATTAGAACCTTTAAATCAATAGGAAAGTCAATAGCAGTACATGCTTTTCATTGAGCTTATAAGCTAAACAATTCTCATTAATCTATACTTATACTTAATATAATCAAAATAAAGAGTTATTTTTTTTTCTGGACCTCCATAATTCTTTTTAACAGTGTCCGGAACTCCTTTTTTTTTCAACACACTAGATCAGGACGCCTAGCGAACGCAAGAACGTCGACGCGTTGTGACCTTGTATCGCCACAAACGCGCAGAGGACGAACTCATCTAAAACAAAATCGTCGTGTGCAAAGGCCCTAAAATGTTCCAGTAATGTAACTTGCAGCTGGCAGCCGTTTGGCGACTCTATGACTCAGTTTCCAACCGGCCGCCAGTTTTCTTAAAATTGACGTAAACTCCAAGGGGACTGTCGGACACCAGAATAAGCCTGGTTTGGAATCCTGGTCAACTCTAAAATATCGCAACTGCAGTTTTCGCGTTTTTGAATGTTAAATAAAATGTGTTAATATCTAAATGGGTCGCGTGTCATTTATCTCAGGTTCTAATGAAAAAAATTTTTGAATGAATTTTTGAATTGAATTTTTTTCATGATTTGAATGATTTCTTGACTTAATGATTTCTTATATTTACACGAATACTAAACATTGTAATAAAAGTATATTATTGTTCGCGATGTTTCGAGTACTTTACAGCGCCTACGGTGACAGGGGTAACTGAGGCGTCTGACGTCCCAATGTCGAAGTTGCTGGTTAAGTACCCTCTTATTTT
>JWHW01029379.1:291549-310666 GCA_000931545.1 Papilio glaucus | reverse complement strand
GGTTTATAAATATACGCGGGAAAAGGACAGGGAGATGATGATGAGGTTATCGTCGTCATCGTTTAAGTAAAATTGCAGGGCGGGTGAAACCGCGAGGCACGGCTAGTACTTAATATCATTTCATTTTAGCAAGATGAGGGTAACATTATTAAAAATACTATGATTTAGGTTAAAAGAGTTTTAATTGATATAACTATTTAAAAATAATTTAATGTCTCATCTACTTTTTTATGTTAGACTAGTGACACGCCCCGGCTTCTCGTGGGTAGCACTAATTATCTATAGCCATAAAAACACGCGTGACTATGTGTCACACATACACTTTTGTAGAACAATATTGTGAACGCATCCCTAACTTCGTTGTGTGATTGTTGCGGGTGGTGATGGGTAGGTAATGTCACCGATCAATTGCAAACTTGGTCTATTTATCAGTTTATTTGCTGGCTGTTTATAATATATCTAGTCCGATTGACTAGGCATATTAAAAACTGTCAGCAAATTGTAAACTGATTGAATAATTCACAATTTACTTATATCATTGGACAAACGCATTTTACGAATCTACTACTTCTTGTTGCATACAATACATATTTTACTATATCTCTACTATTTTTACATATAATGTTCAACTTAACATATAAATAATCTTTGAATGTAACTTAAACTTTAACTTAGTAACGCAAGCAAACTACCAGTTCACAAGTTGACTTAGAAAGTTTATAAACTGTCGAGAAATGACACGTCTTATTTGAAATGATTAGTTTAGTTAATAATTTTCTGGCAGTTTATGATTTTTCTAGTCCGATTACAAACTAACAAAGTTCACAATTGATCGGTGACAGTCACACAACATTGTGTAAGCCACTTATTTTGTATTCATTTTCAATGACTGAATAATGAAATTTATTAAAATGAATAAATAAGCACTCGCGCTCTTAAACCAGAGGTATGTAAACAGAGAGTATGAATTTCCATTTGGCACGGTCCTGGCACACCTTTTTCGCTTTTTTACTCAAACATCTACGCATACATGCTCGTCGGTTGTTGGTACTTTTAACGCCTTCCAGCCTACATTTTTTACGTCACCAGTCCGGTCTACGACTCTTTCGCAACATAATCTTCTCTCTTCAGTTATTCATCCTCGAGCCTGAACCACCTAAGCAAACCTTTCTTCTTTATTTTAGTCAGATTCTCATGAAATAAAATATTTTTTGTTAATATTATTGTGTTGTGTCGTAGACTTGGTTTTTGTTTGTATTGGAGAATGATGCGATGTTATACTACCCGTGGGCTTCGACCGGGGTAAAATCGTGTCGCGATACAAGCTTTCTCTCTATCTTTTTCTCAGAAAAAACTGAGATAAAAATATGTTTTATGTCGATGTTTTCGGCAGTGTAAACTCACGGTAACGTTATCGCAGTGCGAAAGCATAATAATGATTGCCTTGGCTGCTTCATTTTGTACGATTATTATTTGCTACGTAACGGTTTTATATCGATATTATAATTTAAATTTCGAATCCCTGACATCGATTTACATTTGTTTTTTTGTCTATTTAAAATGATTTTTATTGGCCAGTAATTTTATAAGACTTAAGACTGAACGTCATTTGTGCTTGGACTACCGTTCGGCAGCAAGCAGTCAAATGAATCTGTTTTCTTACAGAATAGGAAAACTATTTGCCGTGATATTTAACGTGACAGGAGTGTTAGTTGAATAAAAAATTGACTAAAATTTACAGAACACGGGCGGAACACTCCTAATCAAGTTAAATGTCATGTTAAATCGATTTCAGTTTCTAAAAGAAAAAATAAGTTGATCATGCGTCTAGCAACTCCAATGGCATATTTCCGTTGATCTGCCTTTCAGAAACTCAGTGTTAATCTCTTGATGGAGCCGCTTCTTGTGTTTCCGAATGGAGAAGTAATCCGATGGAGATGTATGGGACTTCGTTTAACCTGATTCGACAATTCTTCTTTTTTAACAATAAATCAATCTGTTTACAGCATTACTTAAGTTCCAAATAGGATAGGATTTTTCAAAGGATCTGGAATTGTCAATTGATCTTTATATGATTTCTTTTTGTGTGGGCCCCCGGGGCATAGGGCACGAAGAGATTTTGACGAATAACGAAACTACATAAGCTGGCTGGCAAGCTAACATACAATGCGACGTCTCCTGGGTCCGCATGTAAAGATATAATAACAGGCTCTACAATAGTATAGTACATGCATTACGTCATAACCGACGCAAACAAACATACAAGCTAAGGTTGGTCATTTTTATCTGTCAAAGGCGAATAGGCGTCTTAAGAAACTTGATGGAGTATAATTTGCAATTTGTTATCTTTAACCTTTTAGCTGAAGTTAGATTAGATATGATTTAAATAAAATGCCTAAAAACGACCCTGAAGTATTCGTGAACGGCTATTATACTAAAAGTACAGTCAGCGACCAGAACCAAGAAATAAAAATAATATAAAGTCGTTTTTTGTCTTAACGCCATCTTTCGTTCGACATCGTCATCAATTATCATATAAATTGATGGCAATATCTTCCTAAACCTAAAATTTCTTTGAAAACGTTGAGATTTCGAATACGTATCGTAGTTCTGAAAAAATACGATGTTAACATTTGTTCACACTGCCGTAAACATTCACATAAAACATATTTTTCAGGGTAAAGAGAGAGATAACAACATGTTTTTATCTCTCTCTTTACCCTGAAAAATATTTTCGTTACCATCGTAACACCGGGCTCACAGCGCATGTTACATTGTCATAACGCACGGCAAAACTCGTTCCACAGCTGTACCTGTTAGCATTAGCAACCTTGGAATGATTTCAAAAAAGGAATAAAATTCAGTCAAATAATGTAATTTCCGTAAATATCATTCGGTCAATGACTTCAACAGTCACTACACTCGGTTCACTTGCATTATGTATGATTAAAATTATTATTTATTAAATTTTAAAATTAAAACAAGTTGTTCACCTGTTGTGAAGTGACCGCTATCCATCAACATGTCAACTTCGTCAGTATATAATCCGACTAGGCATTACATTATATACATTGACTGATATTACATACCAGTGGGTCTTAACCTTTAACCTTTTAAGTGAGCCGCGACTCTTTGAATCTCAAAATTGATTCAGCACTCCATTGAAAAAATACTCGATTTTTAAACCCTAATAATACGCTATTTTGATAACGCAGTCCCGCCTTTCGCGTTATTGATTGGGACTACTAATGGACGTATAAAAAGAGTACGGATTCTCGCTAACAAAAAAAACTGTGTCACTGGAGTCAGCCACAGCCGCCAAAACGTCAATATTATTGACAACATTGACGTTTTCGTCAACATTCACGTGTACAAGTTACAGTAAATATAGGAAATTTGTTTTTTTTTTTTTAATTAAATTTATTTTATTATTTAGGTTATTCATTACTATGGTAGTTACTCTGTTTAATAACTAGGTATTCTATTTGATATTATTTTTACTTAACTCTCTAAAGAAAATGGCGGTCTAAGTTAGATTTGCACTTTTGTTGATTTATTTAAAGACATTTTTTTTACTGTCTCGAATCATTTTTGGATCAACGTAAAACCTGACACTGACCTTCAAATTGCAAAAACATAGAAATTTTGAATTTCGCGGACTACCTTAGCGAATTAACCTTAACCTTTGCAAAAGGCACGGTATAATTCTGCCTCAATTTTAAAGAAATTAGTCTATCGATATCTATTTGTCTTAAAATAAAATATTAACAAATTTGATATAGCAACCCTAAATTCACTCACACATAAATATACGCTGACATGTACGGGACACAGTTTTGTCTTGGCTGGAGTTCCGTCCAGCTCTCTTTATACCTCCATGGGACGACTGTACTTTTGAAAATATTTTTTTAGATTACTTTAAAAATATTTAGTATCTAAAATTTAATGAATGATATTGAATAATTTATTATATTGTTCGAGGTTTCTCCCGCAACCCCAGGGGTTCGGGCACCCCCTGTTAAGAACCACTTCGACTTGTCATATCTCTCGAAGTTACGATCTTCAAATCTTTTCTGAAATTTATAAAAGTTCACAAGTAAAAACTAACTAACAAAAACTAGTTAAAAGACAACATAATACGTATAAAATATAGCAAGATATTATAATTATTGTTTAAAATATCGCTGGCAGTCGGGCGGACTGGCCGGCGAGAAAGATTGTTCTAGAAAATGTTTTCTAAATTCAATTAGTCTGTGAAAAGATTAAAAATCTACACATACAATAAAAATGTAACTGATCGCTGTCTGTACATGGAAGATATTTGAGAAAAAATGTTATGTCTGTCTGTGCGTTTGTGCGCGCTAATCTCAGAAACATATTAACCGATTTGGGTGTGGTTTTCACTAATGTATAATGGTAAGGTTCACTTAACATTTAGTGTTTGTTTTATCTCAATCGGTTTATAAATAAAAAAAATTATATCAATTTAACGACAATGTCAAGCATTTTTCTAAAATAGAGTACTATTATATAGATTATTACTGTTAAGTAAGTAATATCATTTCGCTTAAGTAAAATTACAGGGCGGGTGAAACCGCGGGGCACAGCTAGTGTTAAATGTAACAGTTTTATTAAATGTGTGTTTAATTACAGTATTGTATTGTGTTCGTGAACGTAAAAACAAATAAATAACGCGAATTTGATAGTGAGTGACCTACGAAAATAATGTACAAGGTTGCTTTCGAGGTCGCCAATACTCACTAAGTGTTTGTATGAATATTATAAAGAAGAATTATTTGTTTGTACACAAAGTCTGAAGCTGTTGAGCTGATTTTAGTTCTTAGATGGCATTACAGAGTTGTATTATCCAGAATTGACATAGCCTGTATATGTTAACTATCAACCAACTGGCTTTGAGTGTCTTTGAATAACCTTGAGGCCATCTAACACCGTTAGTGAGGGACAAAAAATGATTATTATGAAATTTCATATTAAGATTTTAGCAAGAAAATACTACAGTGGAAACCTTGAAAAACGAAATAGCACCTACCTACCATAAAATAGGGTGAACAGCACCAACAATTTACAACTTTGTATCAATTCTTTTAAAGTAAATTATTTGCTGATTAAATATAAAGTACGAGATTCATAATCATTTATTTTAGCCACAAATGAGAAATTATCAAATAGTTTTTCTTTAATTTTTGATTTTTTTTCTATAAATTAAAATAGGCCTGGGTTCAATGATAGGTCCATTGACCCGGGGTAAATGAGACCCGTTTTGACACTTTAATAAAGTCACTGCAGATTTTTTTAACAGCGGTAGATCCCGGAATAACATCATCCGTTGCATGAATGGGCCGGTTCGACCGGAGAAATGCCACGGCCTAACAGAAGACAAGCGTGAAGAAGTTTTCTGCGTTTCGTCTGTTGAGTGAGGTGCCGGAAGACTTAGGTCTCCATCCCCTTCCCATCCTTTTCTAATAAGGATAGGATGGGAAGAGGAAGAGGGGAGACGGGGAGGGGCTGATAGGAAAAGGCAATAATCCTATTTCCTGTATCCACTCATCTGTCCATTATAGGTAGGCAACGCATCTGCTATACATTTGCATGTTGCAGCCCATGGGTAGTGGTCACGAGCTGGTGAACTGCTTGCTCGGTTGCTACATTCTTCCTTCAAAAACTTTTTAAAGATGGTCTTCATTTTTATCTGCTCCGCGAACTCTTTTCACCCCATTTTAACAGCACTCGGTAATTATTCTAAGTTGACGAGGTTCTGAAATCTTATGTCTTCTTTACATAATTCCCGAGGAGGTTTGTCGTCAGGCAGGCGGCCGGCCGTGAAAACTGTAGCCAAAATCTATACAGTGCGGTCATACTGTGCCGACCGCACGTAAGTGAAAAGAGGGCAGTGAGATAATAATGTTCGTATAATAAATATCTTAAATCAAAACTTTCGGCAACCTAATTTAGGCTCAAACATTCAGTTGTAGGACACTTTCGCAATACCATCGATGTCCTCGCAGCATGGAGACTTGCATATACCAGTTTTCTGAATACATTGTCAGTTTGATATTTATATTTAAATTATTATAAACCTTAATACAATGGTATAAGAATCATTATTGCTTGCACTATTCGTTACTAACTGATTACCACTTTATGTAGGTCAGATATGGTTTTGGAGCGAATATTTGTGATTATTATGTACTACTTGTCAAATTAAAAGATTGTTTTAAAAAATTATAACAATAGATAGAATGTTTTATTAGTCTAGCTGCTGTGATGGATTTTTTAAATATAAAAAATAATAAAATTGCGCTATTACATTATGATTTCTATCGATCTCTTTTATTACAATGTGCTATTACTTTATCAGCTAGACGTGACTGAATGATAGGATAAACAAACAAACAAACATATCAAGCTAGTATAAGCGTATTAAAATACAGTTTAAGGAAAACGTGTGGCTTAAAACGAAAATGTTGTAAAGAGTCGTAAAAGATACGCTACCTGTCTTACGTAAAAGGATTATAATATAAGGAATACATAGGAACAGGAAAAAGAAAGATTTGTTGCAAAAGTGAGTTACTCAGATTTGCGGCAAACTAACAAAGGACTATAAAAGATAAGTTATAAATGAGAGATATAGAGAGGTATGCTGACCTCAACCGACCCCTCCAAGTCACGGGCGTCATGATTTAATTTTGCTTTTTACCTTTTGTCCTTAAATTTTAACATGCTGCGAAATGTGTTCGTAGTAAGTTGAAATTGTCTTCAATTCATTATTCTTAGAATATGTGTCAGTACAGATAAATTAATAAAAATATGTTATTAATCATCAACTCCCTTCCCTTTTTCCGCTTATATGAGGTCTGCACAGTATGATTGTAGATCATACTGGCTGGTTTAGGCTACACTTTTTATGGCCGGCCGCCTGCCTGAGGCCAACGGTCCTAAATGTCAAATCAAAGATTACACAATCAACATTAATAAATATGTTATTAATGTTGATATTTGATTAAGTACTGACAACACTGTCACTTTTCCGAGCTTTTGCCCTCCCTCCATTGTTGGAACGTTTAAGTGTGTCAAAATAGATCACATTATTTGAAGGTTATATTATTTTATTTAAATCAACCACAATTATGAAATTAAAATACATGCAAGATGCTGTTCCTTATGACGGTACTATTAAATATTCTCCATCAATTATAAACTCTGACAAGACTGGTTTTTTTGAGGTTGTGTTTATCTACCAACTTGTATCATCATATAGTTATAAGAAGTTTACTAATATTTGCAAGTTTGGAATGCAAGTGGTTTCTGGGACATTTGTATTATAGAAGGAGGCAGACGACTAAGCGGTTCATCTGATATAAAGTGAACGCTACCCATATAAGCATCTGCAACGAGCTAATGAATTGCAGTTGCGTTGCCCACCTTTAGTGGACAGAGGAAATGCTACTTCCCTTTCCTGTTCATTCCATTCCTCGTCGAGGACCACAATTAGGACTCCGGCACCTCACTTATCAGACGAAACGCAGAATACTTCTACTTTACGTCTTTCCTCTGTGAGGTCGTGGTAATTTACCGGTCGAGCCGGCACATTCGTGCAACAGATGTTGTTGGGGCGCTATTTTTCGTAGAAAATCACCACCTCGTTCTATAAAAGTAACATTTACAAAGTAGCTGCTTCTTAGGCCTCCTATTACGTATTTACATTTGGTCCAACCTAACAGCACCTACCTAACCTAACAGACAAAAAGCCTCTTGTTAAACCATGCCAAATAATAAATATTAGCAGCACGCTGTCCCTTTGGATGTCGCTAAAGATATAGTACTAAAAACCGTGATGGATGTCTTCCAAAATTCGTTAAAACATGTCACGAATAATCCTACCTTAACAAATGAGTTAAAACAGTAATTTCCGGCACTCACCTGCTTGCGTTTCAGACATTGTAAGGTATAATTCACGTATCCGTCCGTTGGCATATTCCGGCGTGGTATTTGGCTCACGATAAAACGAGGAATATATACAACAGGTCTTATTTAACTCGACTTTGTCTTCGGTTTAATCACGATAATCGAAACGCAAATACCCATGATATCTCTGAGACCATCACGATGTGTACGGCGAACTGGAATCAAATCCTGCAGCTCCACACTTCAGACGTAACTCAGAAGAACCTCTGATTTACTTCTGTATTCTTTAAGGTTCTGATGCTTCCAGTAGGCCTATGGACTGGCCTTAAACAAGCTAATACGTCTGTGGTTTCTTCTATTGGGCACAATACCACATTATCCTGTCTTATCACAGAATGTATCTTTGACATTGAAAAAGCTGATAGGAATATATCATGTCCCATCATGTTAACCCTAGGAACCTATCGAACCTACAACTGCAGCTAGGAATCCTAGTAGAAATAGGATTTAGGTCACTTATAAATGTAGCGTGTCTGTTTAAAGATCCTCTAGAAGATTATTTGTATAATCTTCTAAAGGATCAATAATAAACCAACCAATGAAGTTTGTTCATATAGGCCCGTTTGATTTGTTTCGATACCTGACATTAATTCTGACGTCGTATCTATTGGGCATTATGTGTTTGAATAAATTACTGTAAGGTCAAGTGGATCTGCTGTAGGCGCACTACAAAAACCGGCGTATTACAAAACGGCTAGACAGATTGTACACATTTAAATATGCGACTGTTCTATCGGATTGCTACATATTACAAACCAGAAGCAATGATCACTACCAAGGACAGACCGATACAGAAGCTGTTTTCATATGTAAATTCTGATGACAAAATATGTTTGGATTGTATGGATCTTTATTGATGTTGAGTGAGGTGCCGGAGGCCTAAGTCGAGTCCTCCTTCCCGTCCCATCGTTTTGTAATAAAATAAAATAAAATAAAAAATAAAAAATGTAAAATAAAATTTAAAAAAAAAATAAAAAATTATGGGAGGGGAAAATTATCGAAAAGGATTTGATGGGGAAGGGGATGGATAGGAGAAAGGATTCATAAATATTATATAATTGTTTTATTTTTCATGTTTATGGACAGAGAATTGTCCATTAAAGGTAGACAACGAGTCTGCAGCTCATTAGCTTGTAGCCTATGGGTAGCTGGTAACTTAATATCAGGTGAATCGGACGAACAATAGTTTGCTTTAGTTACAGCTATGGCCACAACATTAGATTAGCTATTCCATAACTTTGGCTTTAAACGTTCGTTGGTTTCCTTATTGTTTTCTTGTGATTTATCAATATTTCCGTATTACTCTGTATAAATACGAATTTAGGGAAAAAAAATTTAAACATTTTGAAGTATTTTGATAACGTTAATTGTGTGATTTTTTTTTACTTTTAATATAATTAATTAACTGCTGAATATTGCTAGGCAATGCTGTCCCCAGAAGTCCTATCTCCTTTTGTCATTAACTGTCATTCGCTTCTTCTACATACCATCTGTGCATCGTCGGTTACTGGTTGCTGCCGATTTATCATATGATTATAAGTCCGTCTAGGACGAGCCTTACTAACTCTGTCACCCGCTCAATTATTTAAGGATATTTAAAATAAATTAATTAAATGAATTTCTCGTTAATTTTTACAAATTCTGTTTATAAATATGTAATAAAAGCTATGCTTAATTTCTTCTTGAAAAGCGAATCTCAAAAGCGATCGATAATTAAATAATTACAGGGGTTCCTATCGTAATTAATAATAAACCAAAAAGTAAATAATAACTTTGTACAAGTTACTTATATGACATTCTCTTTGTTTACAGGATGCATGTCGTCGCTGTGCGTATTTGTGCTCTACACCAAGCATCTGATCATCGTGTACATGTATCTCATCTCGCTCGGCATCGTCTTCCTCTCCTACTGGATCAACGTGTCCGCCATCAAGCAGATACAGGCGCTGACGTTAGCGGTCGCTTCAGCGCAGCCCTCCGCCAGCATACTCGAAGACATTTTGAACCTAAACCTAAAGAACTTACTCGACTTCGACGGCCCAGGCTTTCTAGTCATACAGAATTTCTTCATGCAATTTGGTTTGTCGTATCTCTTCAAGAATGCTCACCTTGGACCCCATCACCAAACAATACAAAAGCTCCTCCCGCTCAGCTTCATGGCGCCGTCATTCCTCGCGATGTTGCCCGTACCGCCGAGTCTCTTACATCACTCGCCAGTCTTCTCCACGCTGTTGCCGCTCTTCCTCATCAACTACGTCCTCTGGTACTCCGCCTACACCATCGTTCAAGTCATCTACACGGGCTACCAGCATGGCAGACTCTTCGTCAGTAACTACGGCCTGTCGGCACTGGTCGAGACCGAATGGATGCGACTCAACGTACCGTGCGTTTTGAGGGTGTTTTGGGTATTGAGAGTTGCCGAACATGCGATCCTTCTCCTAGTCGACAACTACGAAGACGACACGGAAGAGGTTCTGAAAATGTCTACTCTCCTAGCCGTCCAATCCGTCGCCTCTATGGCGAAATCGTTGCTGGTGACGGGATGTGAGACGATAACGGCCGTGCTCGGAATGACCTCGGTGATATCGTTCTTCTGTCACTACATCGGCAATTTCTTCCAATGGATTCTGCTCACAGATGAAGAGGAGGACAAGAGTATAGGCACCGTCTCCGCGATACTGTTTTACATACTGGCATTACAAACAGGGTTGACTTCATTAAACCCTGAGAAAAGGTTCATACGACTCTGTCGGAACTTCTGCCTGCTCTTTACTGCGCTGCTGCATTTCTTGCATAATATAGTCAATCCTATCCTGATGTCGCTGAGCGCGTCGCACAATCCCAGCACACACCGACACGTCCGCGCCCTAGGAGTTTGTGCTTTTCTTATTCTCTTTCCCATATCATTGTTAGTGTATCTCTGGTCCCAACATTCCGTGTCCACTTGGCTGTTAGCCGTGAGCGCGTTCAGTATAGAAGTGGTCGTTAAAGTGATCGTTAGCCTCATGATATACTCTTTGTTTCTAATAGACGCGTACAGAAGTACTTTTTGGGAGCAGTTGGACGATTATGTGTATTATATTCGCGCGTTCGGCAATACTATCGAATTCTGCTTTGGCATATTCCTCTTCTTCAACGGAGCCTGGATTCTCCTATTCGAGTCAGGCGGCGCGATTAGGGCGGTAATGATGTGTATCCACGCCTACTTCAACATCTGGTGCGAGGCGCGCGCCGGCTGGTCGGTGTTCATGAAGCGGCGGACGGCGGTCAACAAGATCAACTCCCTGAGGGAGGCCTCCTCAGACCAGTTGAACCGCTTGGACGACGTTTGCGCGATCTGCTACCAGGAGATGCATTCGGCGAAGATCACGCGCTGCAACCACTACTTCCACGGCGTCTGCCTCAGAAAGTGGCTCTACGTGCAGGACAGGTGTCCGCTGTGTCACGACATATTGTATAAGATCGACAACGACCCCAGCAAAGACAACTCTGAGGCCGGCAACGAGGAGAACAGCAACAATCAGAACCTCCTCCTCGAGGAGGACCCGGACCTGTTGCTAGGCGACGGCGTCAGGTGACTGATCGACGAACACTTGCAAAATCTAGATTAAAACTAATTAATAATGAGTCTTGGAATCCGAGTTTTTTCAGTGGTAATTTTATTTTTGTATAGTAAGTTATTTGTTTTTGTTTTTTTATATATATACATACATCTATATATAACGAATCAGTTGCCTACCTGTGATTTGAGGTTTAAATTTTGTCGTGTGACGTGTGGGTACTTTTACTGTGCGGCATCGTTAGGTCTTAAGTTAGTAGTCTCGCGTAGTCCTGTTTATCGTTAATTGCTGTCCAGACAAATGTTCACGTTTTTTTTAATTGCAAAAAAAATCGCTAGTGCATCACCCGCCTAAGCTGAATATAACTGCGTTACAGTTGACAACGTTAAGGAAGCTATTTGTAAATAGTTATTTAGAAATAGCTTTTAATATTTTTCGAAAATATAGCGGTGACGAGGACGAAGAAAAAAATTTATAAAAATGGTAATTTTTTCATTAAATTGTAAATAAACGATTAATTTAGTAGTATTTCTTGTTTTATTTATAAATAAATCTTTATTATTATTCAAGTTAAATAAGATCACGATTATTTTTTTATTTTTTATTTTTTTTTTAGCTTATGGCCTAATTCGACACTGCTTCTTTTCCTAATCTACATCCAGCCACTCGCCACCATAAAGAATTGTTAAACCGTTGGCTCGTTCACCTCCTTATTTATTAAAATCCTTTTTTATTGAAAAAAAATACGTGTCACAGATATACAAATTAAAACACAACATGTATGTACACTTATTTACAGTTATTATTATCACTAATACATATAACAGAAAAATAAAAATATATAACAAAAAAAACAACATATATTTTTATACACTCTAAACTACTTTTTTCACACTAAACTTTTTATGTAATGCTTACTTGCTCTCCTGAGTAACATTGACTAACAACGGATAATGATAACCAACAATAGGATAATGACATCTCCAGTAATACGATATTCAAGAATAATGCATTATATTATCGGTTATTATAATAATGATCATCTCTAGTAGACAAGCGTGATGACTGAAGAGGTTTAGACTAGGCCCCTTATGCGCCTTGCCGCAATAAGTCTCCAGTACCCAAACATTTTGGGATCAAGATTTTTTGGTTTAGGTTAGGATCTTAGGAATATAAATTTATGTATATCTGTTCGATTGCTTATTGTAATAAACATATATTGGATAGATAACATTCACATAAAAGGAAAATTAAACATATTGATCCTCGTTAATTTTTATTATTAAAATAATTTAACAATATGCTTTACAATAACATACAAAATTCGAAATATTGGTTCACACTTAACGGTTTAACGAGCAATTCGCTAGCCTTGTTGATCACTTAAGAACGGATTACTGCTGTTTGCAACTATTGAATTTAAAGTGACATGTAAGAGCTGTATTTCCCACTACCCTCAAGAATTATTTTCTAAATTCAATATATGACAATATGAATATTAAATTTTCAGTCGTATTACAATTCTCTTAAACGCCATCCATTTTGTATTACTATTTGTTATCGATTATAAAATTTCGCTGCGGCTGTATCCGCAAATGTCCTTATGTGCGGGTAGTTGAATATTACCTACCTTTACTACTACTTGTAGTAAAATCCCAATACCATTTCTACGTCCTTAGAACTACGAGAGTCTATCAATATGAATTAAAAAATAAAATATTCCCGTTTTTATCTAATTCCGCCGTAGCACAGACTGTAACCGTTGGCTTTTACCGAGTTTGTAAGATCCCAGATCGTGTCTGGGGGTTTAAATGGGATTAGTTTTTCACAGCAAGCGGGTCACCTGATGTTAAATGACCGCTATCCATAGTCATCCGCAACAGGCAAATATAATGCAGATGCAAACATTTATGTAGAGCCAAAAGGAGGTAGATAACAGTAGGAGGGGTTGGAAAACATATACTCTTTTACTTCACGTCAGCCTTCTGTGTGGTCAGCAGTAGCAAAACAGCTATTACAAGAGTACTACTCGACCACGTAGTACCGCTACCTCACGGACCTATGTCAATAGATAGCGGTTAACAACTTTCGGTGACCCGCTTGCAAGGCTGCCTTCTGTAAGACGTGGATCAGTTGAATATGAGGTCCTTGTAGTTGGAGAGCATGTAGTAGTTGGAGACGCGGCAGTTTGTGGAGGTGCGCACGACGGTAAGTCGGTCCGCGCGCTCAAAGTTCGCCTTCACGATCTCGTAGTAGCGGCCATCGCTGAACAAAGACGAAGAATTTATTAAAAATAATAACGCTTACCATGTATTATTTCTTAAGTAAAGTGGACTTTTTCACAGTGGTACATGCCTACACTTTGTCCAGACCAGTGGTAGACAGAAAGGTACCTCATAGAAGACAGATGTGAAAGAAAAGTACTTCTAACTTTCATGTGTGAGGTGTCTAACGCCTGATCAAAGGAATCAAGCCCATCGCTTCTTTCTTTCCTTCTGTCAAGGCAGGGAAACATGTAAAAGAAGGAGGTAGCTGTTAATGGGGTACAAATACCTCACCTTAAGACGAGACATTTGAGCTTGAGGCACTTGACCCGCAGTATGTCGATGGCCTTCTGGCTCTTGTCGCTGAAGCGCAGGTTCTCCGGGTCCCAGCGCAGCTCCAGACGCTCCAGGTTCGGGCAGTTGTTGGCGATGCCGTCCATTAACTAACACACAATATTATATACATCATTTCATACTCTTTTCAATAAATCATATTGCATGATGGCCAAAATTGTAGTTAGAAGAATTATTTATTAATCATTGAACGATTTAGGCTTCAAAAATAATTAAGCTTTTGCCTGTACAACACAGTACCGTCTTTACTATAAGGTTCGGAGCCTATGACCCCCTTTCTGACGGGGTTCCCAAAAGGCCTAATCTGTACTCTAATTAAATAATAATTTATAAAATTGTTGAGAAACTTAAAACCTGTCAAGGGCGAATCTAGGTTTCGCTATTTACCTCGAGTCTACAGCATTACGTTTGTAATACGAAATCCTCAGTGCGCGTTTCCAACAGGGAACAATAACCTCGTGTGCCCTTAAGGCTCGGAATGGGCTAAGACTTACATATACAAACACGTCAGTTATAAAACATTCTTACCTGATCAACATGAATATTTACTCCGAGCCTCTCTTGAGTCCCCATTATAAGGATTCTGAAACAAATTTATGTAGGAAAAGTGAGTGGCAGTGTTGGTAGGGGCCGCCCTAGGAGAACTTATATCAATCAGATTAGTGGCTTACTAAGAAAAGGATATAAGGAGTCTCTGTAACCGATAGGCGTTGTATGCGTAGATGTATGGATGTAGAAGAAGCGAGAGGACGGATCCGGATATGATGTGTAAAACGTAAGACCACAGTTTTCGTCTTACTGACAGTAACTACGCGTCATTTCCGGACCTCCTGTATACTGAGACCCCTCAGGAATACTTAATCTGCGTGAAATATGAGCTAATTATTCTACTGGGTTTCGTGGAGTGATGTGTCGCGAATGTACTTCCAATCCTTTTTGTAAAACAAAACAGCTAACAAAGCAACGCATTAACTCGATCGTTGCGATAACGTAAAACGGAAAGTGAACCGTTGACGCCTGGCAGATGTGAAACGACAAAATAATTTTGTACAAAGAAGGAACAAGTGAAATTTCTTTCAATTGGGCCGATGAGTAAAGACGGCAGGAAATTGATGGATGATAAAGTGGCAGGCTACTTGTGAACTGACTTGGCGTTGGTGAGGAGTTGGAGCACGCTCTGCCAGAGCTGGTCGGTGATGTGCGGCATTCCGCTCAGCACAAGCCCCCACAGCTGGCTGCCGTGCCGCGACAGGAAGCGGTGTAGCGCCTCGTCCGTCAGATTGTCTGACGAGTCCACGTCCAGCGCCACCAAGTTCCTACGTCATAGCATGGCTGTTATAGATCCGCCTGAAAAGCTCTCTTAGAGAAAATCTAGTAACTTTCCAACACGAGGATTTTTATCTCTATATTTAAACCCGACTGACTATTATCATCATTCAGCACATCATCATGTTACCAATTCATCATGACACTCCAGGAAACAATACTAACCTAATGACACCTTACTCTTCAAAACCACTCAAGCCGTTTAGGCTACAGGTCGCAATACAACGGTCATGCATACATGCGCGTGAAAAACATAGCCCACCTGAGTCAGTCGGGTTAAAAAAGATAGGAAAAAAGAAAGAGATTGAGCGTCGTTAATTTATGGTTGACCTGGCAGTGCCTGCTTCAACCCAGGCCTTGAGCACGGAGTCATTGAAGCCGTTGATCTGGCCCGCACTGAGGAAGCGCAGGCCGGGGATCCGGGTCAGCATGTCGATGAGGCACTCGGTGGACAGGTCCGTGGCTGTCACATCCAACTCCTGGATCGACGACTTCTCCCACTCCACTTGCATTACGTATTCTGATTGCAGGTCTGTAAGCATTAATTCAATTGTTTTATCAAATTTTATTATATTAATGTGTGGTTGAACCCGCAACAATAAAATCCGTTGCACGAATGAGCCGGCTCAACCGATGAAATACCACGACCTCACAGAAGACAGGCGTACAGTTGAAGCATGCTTCTAGGTATCGTTTAATGAGTGAGGTGCCGGTGGAACAATTTCAGTCCCTTTCCCCTTCCCATCCTTTCCTATACGGTGAGAAGGAGAATACGATTGGACCGAGAGGGTATAAATAGGAAAAGGCAATTACCTCTCTATCCTTCCTCTGTCTATTTAAGGTAGGCAACGGATCTGCAACTACAACATTACCTTGTTACTGATGCCTATGGGTAGCGGTCATTTAACATCACGTGAATCGCTTGTTCGTTTGTTGTTTAAAAAAATAAGTAGATTGTATTCGAGTTAACGAAGAAATCTTTACAATTGACAAAATGGTGTTATAAAGCACTTAAAAGTATAAAGACTAACTGCATCCGTTCATGAGCAGGCAGGTGAGTCTCCGCGAGCGCTGGAACAGCGTCTTCATAGTGGAGCCGGTCACCTTGTTGCAGTAGTTCACCGCCAGACACTCCAGCTGTGTACAAAAACAGACGTTTTATGTATGTTCTGTTTAAAGAGTATAATTGCTGATTGCCAGCAAGAGTGACCAGCTCAGATATTCATCAAAAACCCTCCGGTCATCGTTCTGTCAGTTGCAGAAGTTAAACACGCGAATAAATCAATTAGATTTGTAAGATCACAACAACTCACATTCTTATCACATGCAACGGTTATCAGGTAAATTATAATAGTTTGACCATAAAGGACTACCTGTGTGTACCTATTCTTTAGAGGATGAATTTAAAAAAGTCATTTCTTAATAACAGCCTAACGCCTTCGCCTAATAACAGATATCTCTGTGTAACATTTCAAGTCTCAAGGCCCAATATTACAGCGAGGAAATAAACGTAATAACGCGAATAAATTGCAGAAATTAGTGTTATTGGGGAACTATTAATGGGGAAATCGACCACCTACTAAAGAAAGACGACAGGGTTACCATTATACGGATGGCTTATTTATTTACATGACTTTTGAATATTAAGAAGGTAAAATGAGTCAGTATTCATTCAATTCTTGTACATTTTGTTGCTAGAGAAATTTTGAGAAGTCTTTGCCTACAGCTACTATTATAAAAAATATACCTGTATACAGTTAGAACTGAATGCATCAATATGGGAGTCGTCAACAAAGTTAATTCCGTAAAGGTTGATGACTCTAAGGTTGGGCGTCGCAGACTTCAGTTTGTGCACGTTGATCACCTCGTAGATCTCTTCCTCTTCTTCTTCCACCTTCTCATACGTTCCTGTAAATAATCATGAAAAGCGTAGGAGCCATTCAAGCTTACAAGATCTTCCTAAGAAAAACCAATTAAACGATTACTCATTGCTCAAAGATGAATTCAACTTATAATAAAATATTTCAGTCATATTACTGCGATGTTTTTACAATTGATTCCTTATATTGTTGATTATTTCAATTTAACTGGCATCGGGGGTGTAACTCAGTGGTAGAGTGTCTGCTTCGCATGCTGAAAGTCCTGGGTTCAAATCCCAGCACCTCCAATTGGTTTTTTTTACAACTCTATTTCCTTTTTTTTACAATTGACATTTTAACAATGGTTTCGAAAAAGATATCCATTAAATCAATTATTTACAATTTTATATAAGGAGCACCCATAACCGACGAGCATGTATACGTAGATGTATGAATGTAGAAGAAGCGAGAGAGGTGTGCCAGGATCGCGCCGAATGGAAGTCTATGATCTCTGCCTACCCCCCTGGGTTACGGGCGTGAGCTCATATTATTATTATTATTTACTGCTATCAAAAACGAAACATTTATCACTCAATAGATTCATAGAACAGTAATTTTACTATTTAATTTAAATCATACTAATATTATTAAGAAACCATTTTGGTCGTGAAAAATTCAATTCATTATAAATATTAATAAAATTGAATTTCATTATAAATAAAATTCATAAATAAACAATAAGCTATGCTAATAATCGTAATTGCAAGAAATGCGGTTGTTTGGTTAGTAGTCTATACAGTAGTATACTTTAATTAAAAATATATTTATGTGGCGCCAAAAGATGTCGCTGTAATTTAAAATAATTAAGATCTGAATTTTGTATCTCGTATGAGGGAGAAATTAAAAATGTATCCAGCGATAAACTGCGAACAAATTATAATTTAACCCATCAAAATAGCGCTAGCATAGCAAGTAGCTTTCATATGATTGTAGCATTTGTATGCAGACTGAAGTGCGCGATTCTGGCCACAGCTCTCTCGCTTCTTATACATCCATACATCTACCCACACAAGCTTATATCTTCAACATCGATCTGCCTATGTTATAATTATTCTTAAAGTGCGGCATAAAAAAGCGAAAATCTTTCTATCCTTGTTTAATCCTCTATCATATTCTAATGGCGCTAGGTTTAAGATTATATACTGTGACGTCAGTAAACACGCTGATACGCGAACGCTGATGAAATCCTAAACCATATTTAATATTTCATCAGCGTTCAATACTTTATGAACTGAAGTTAAGAAACTCGTACCTATTAAATGCAATATCTCCAGTCCATTAATAAAGTTGTAAATTTTCCTCATGAAACCCTCCATGAAAATAACTTCTGATAAACAAATACAAAGGTATCGCAGCTTGGTGGGGAACGCCTGCATCTCCGAGAAGTCGTGCAGTTGCATTGCTGAAACATATTGCTAATTCATTTTCACAGGCACATATTTTATAAAAGGTTACATTATTTAATTAACTAGGGTAGCGTGGTGACCTAAAGTGGGCATTGGCCTCCGACAACAAGAGTCTCCACTCTCTCCGATCCCGTGCCATCGATCGCCAGTTTTTTTACATTATTTAATTTTTATTATTAACCGGATGTAATTTTTAATAAGCTTATAATAGGTCCTTACATATGAAATTGGCGTTTTTCGTACTGGCCACTTTAATCACGAATTTCTCCTCTTTGGTAAAGAATTCCAAATTCAAATTTGTA
>JWHW01029379.1:259578-284035 GCA_000931545.1 Papilio glaucus | reverse complement strand
TCCGCGTGGGAATCAATATCAATGTTTTGTTTGTACACATACTTATACGAAAATTAATCTTAGTCTTCTTATTCGCAAATCAACTTTTTTTTATCCTAATAAAGGGTTGTCGTTACATTGAGTGAAAGAAGAGATCATTAATTTAAAATATAAATATACGCTCACGCCGTAACCCAGAGGGGTAGGCAGAAATTATGGATTTCTATTTGGCGCGATCCTGACACACCTCTCTCGTTTCTTCTATATTCAACAAAAAGAGCAAAAATTAAAAAAAATGAAAGCTGAACAAAGGTTATCATGAATTGCATATTTATTATTATCATTTCAGATTTTTGTATTAGCTTTAACTATGGTCTGTTATGTTCTTTATTACAATTTTAAATAAAAGTAGAATCAATTCCTAAATCACAAATGTTTCAACTCGGCACTCCTTGTATATGACATATGTTTGCTTTAGGAGAGCTTTAGCTCAATATCACTCGGATCGCGAGTCCTGTATCAGATGAAGCTGTTAGAGCCGTCAATAAGGTTACCAGCAACTACATCTCCGCAAATTAGTAGTTTAGGAGAGCCTAATTAAAAAGTAGATTGCTATTTATGTAAATTAAAGATTCTTGAGTATATCAGTACTAAACACTGCCTAAATTAATCACCGGAAAATAGTTTAATAAATAAAACTTACTACGAGATTTTTACGTCGAAAGCTGGTATGCAAGTCATCGTCTCTTGATATAACGATGTGCGCCGTATCCACATTCAGGATACCCCACGAATCCATATTTACAAAAATTAAATAACCAAACACACACACCAACTAAAACGAGCAACACTGATTTAAGAAAAAAGAAAACGTTCGATATTTCAAAATCATTCATCCAACAATTTAGGCGCGAAATAACACGGGTCAGTCTTTTATACCACAGATTAATTATATTGCAGCTAATCTAGTTTTAATCGCAACGACCGCTAATGCGTGCGGTCGAGTTTGTTTTAAAGTTAAGCGACGTATCTATAGGTTCGGATATTTAAATTGGCAAGACGAAATAAGTGCGGCATTTCGCTCCAACTGGGCTGTAATACGTTTCGGCTGCCAAGAAGACTCGTAATGCAATCATGTCACAGTGACTGACAGACGGACGTATAACCCGTCTATCTGGCATCGAACCGTTTCTGTCTCACACCGGCAGACATGTAATGGGAAATTAATTATTCCTACACGTACGATACAGTAGCTTCAGATTTTAACATCCGTTTCGTCTCATTGAAATGTTTGGGTATAACCTTACAAGCTCTAACGCCTGAGTTACAGGTTGGACAATTAAGGTTGCGTTTACCTACTTTACGCCAAAATGATATGTATGAAATAAATGTAGAGGCGAAGGAAAAATTATAAATATAACGTTTCAACTTCTTCGTTTTTGTTTGTATGTGGGTGGTAGTAAGGGTGTAAAAAATGTATTTTTCGTTCACATGTTTTCAATTGTATAATAAGAAGAAAAAAGCGAAGCGAAGCTAGCTAATTATAGAATTGAAAAAAATTGGACCTCAAAATTATCAGTGACTAGCTGTGCCCGCGACTTCGCATGAAATAGTGAGTTTAAGCAGCATTTTAAGCTAATTATTTTGTTAATAAAATTTACAAATACATTAAAATAAGCTACCCCCGTCGCAGCGGCGCATTGTGTACGGCGCGGCGCTTGGCAAGTTTCTTACTTGCGTTTATTTCAGTTTAACATTTTGTAATGACTTCGTAAATGTCACTACCTACCTTAGTTCTTCTCTGTATTTCTCTAATATATTGTCTCTTGTCGCAAATTTATGAAATATTTATATATACCATTCACATTTCCGTACAAGCTCCCGACATCATTTCATTTTTGTTTTACCAAATTATAATGCCAATTATTATATCTCATCAAAAACCTAAAAAATCTTCTAGCTTCAAAAATGATGAAG
The DNA here is from genome assembly GCA_000931545.1 of Papilio glaucus. NCBI lineage: Eukaryota > Metazoa > Arthropoda > Insecta > Lepidoptera > Papilionidae > Papilio > Papilio glaucus. The sequence goes on along the minus strand of JWHW01029379.1, from coordinate 282,079 downwards.
TTTTCATCCCCTATTTCAACCTCTTAAAACCTTCCCCAGGTTCTAAACTTTAAATCGATTTAGTAGTTTAGGCGTGAAAGCGTAACAAACAGACAAAGTTACTTTTGCATTCATAATATTAAAGTAGGGATTGATGTACTTTTCTAAATAAAATATTTATTATTACTTCACCTATCGGATGTTTCTTGCACCACGTCGAATAAGCGAGGCAAAATATTATCGTAATATACAATATTTTCTAATAGATAGCGCTCACTAAAAATACCAATAAATGTCTCAAGTAAAGATTATGCTCTCTTTCTTCTCTGTACACGTTATCTCTGATCTCCCTCATGTAATGTATGAATGAAATAATAAATTTTTCCATTTACTATTTTATTAAATAAAGTATTAAATTTTTAAGAAAATTTAAATGAAAATTTAATAAGTATATAAATCTTTGTTTTGTTACTAAGGTATTGGCATATTTTAAATCCTCTTAACATTGGCAACATTTTTAAAATGTTCTAATTAAGTAGTAAGTTCTAATGTCAATATCTTACCTTGCCCAAAGAGAATGTAATACCTACTTAAAAAAGAGGATTGGCTTCCAACAAAAGTTATGTTACTTTGGCGTAAATTTTCTACCAATATGCAAATATTTTGACATACAAGGAAAAACGATGCTACCAACCTAACGGGCTAAATAGTGAAGTACGCTTGGTAATAGATATTTATAAAATATAGGGTTGTTATCGAGGCTTCCATAAAAAATTTAAATTCCATATTTGAGACAACTTTACATTCGACCTCAATTTTGTATGATTAATATTGGTAATTTTATTTAACAACATTTAAAACCCTCGCGATTTCAACCGCCGCACAATTTAATTTAACCGACAAATGACCAATCCAAGCTGAATCCTATGAAATAAACTATCACATTCAAAGTATTCGATTCGGTTGATAATTCAGTTATTTTATTAAAATCATTCTCCTTAAAATGCTATTCACCTACATATTTCAATTCGTGCAGCTTCTAGGTCGGAACATACGCTAAATCGTCTATACATACAAGTCTAACCCATTCCTTGCATCAGTGAATATTAAAAAATACTAGTTATCAACTACTTTTAAATGTCTATAATTCATTTTACTCTTGTGGAATCAAAATTGTAGTTTTATAGGTATATCACTACTTACACAAAATAAATTATGATCGTAACATTCATAAATTAATCGAAATAATTTCGTATTATTGATAAACGCTACATATTCTAAAGATTTGCGTACCAGGCCTCACCTAAAGAAAATTTGGCCGAGAACTACTTTTGCGGCACCTTCTTGATTTGCTTTAGAAATATATTTTACGAGATATATCAAAGATTTGTGTAATGTGTATTAAAAAAGAATAAAATAATAACACCATTTGACACGTTTAATCTATATTCATTTATTACTTAATATCAAATCTAGGTATTTATTTTAAGTGGTATTTGGTAGTATTATATTCTTTTTGATCAGTATTGGCCATTGGCCAGTATTGGTCGAAATAGTAAGCGTAATGATGGACGGCGATGTCGTTCCGCCACTAAACGCACTACAAAGACCGTTGTCGTTCCATACAATAATGTCAATTGTCAAACTGTCAAATGTCATATCTTGTTCCGGCAGTTGCCTATAGTTTTCTTACGCACTCCTCATTCAGTTGATCATTCAAAACAAAGTTGTTGTTCAATTCATTCATTCCATTGTTATTGTTATCAATCTATGAAATTCGAATTATTTTACAGTCTGCACTCTATCCAGCCAGTAGTAGTATAGCAATAGCACAGTGGCTTGCTTGACGATACCGCGGAAAGTTAACTGTTTGCTTGCTTTGTTTCTAAATATAAAAATGATGTACTTATAACAGAATTTTGAGCAATTCAATTTATAAACCGGTGTAGTCGGAGAGTGATATTTTGTCACTAATCTGTGGAGATAAGGACCCGATCGGGCGTACTCAATCTCAGTGCAGATTAGTTCGTCTGGACAGCATCATTTTATCTCGGAAAAATATGAGAGAATATTAGTACTAACCAGGCTACAGATCGAGAAGTCAGCTCGTGTTTTAATTCATTTTAATTTGATACACGTGCGAAACTATTTAACGTTCATCATGGATAGCTCAGTTATGGCGGGTTTTATTCCGGAATATTTTTGGAATTTCGTGGAAGAATTGGACGAACACCCGTGGCTATTTTCAGCTCTCGCTTCAATACTTGTTGGTTTAAGTGGAATTCTGCCTTTGCTGATCATCCCTATTGATGAAACTGCGACATTTAAAGACGGAGGTGAGTACGTTAGCATTAGGAAATGCGTTTTATTTATAACTTTGAATCGTCATTTGGATCGGCGCCGGTTCTTTGTTTTAAATTTTACAATTTGATTACAATGTATAATTAACTGCGATTTTTTTGATAATAATTGATAAATAAAAATATTTTTGTTCTCTAATAATTATTATTAAATTAGAATTTTATTAGAATCTTAGTCACATTAATTCACGTTTTAGGAGGTATTATAACAAGAAGGAATACCTAAATAAAAGAGTGATAAATAATCATTGGATACTAATTCTTTTTTAAACTACTCAAAACGTTTTTTTTTGTGTTTGTTAAGTTAAATATTGACATTTACTTTTATTAAAAAATAAATTATTATTATTAAACATGTAAATAGTATGATGGAGTATGTTTAATTCCAAAGGAGTATATATTCCGAAAAAAAAAATATTATACTTAAAAAAAAGACAACTATAATATAATTATCTCATACTGGAAGAATGTCATGTGACAAGGAGGGTCTTAGATAAGAATGTGGAGGGATATGACGGTAGCCGTAGACCTAAGAAAAGATGGATGGATTATGTGAAAGGTAACATGATTAAGAAAGGAGATACTGCTGAAATGATAGATGATAGAGCAATTTGGAAGGTGAAAACATGTGCCAACCCCACATAAAATAAGAACAGGGCAGGGAAATGATTAATTGGAATTCCTCTGTTGGACTTATAGTGCTATATTAAGGTTTATCAGTCATGACATTAAGGAAATATAGATGGACCCAATTTTTTTTAACAATTCTGCTAATCTGTTAAGTTGCTTACATTGTTATTACTAGCTATAGCTATATTTTACTAGCTTCAAAAATGATAAAACTTCTATACAAACTTTCATCCCCTATTTCAACCCTTTTTTCACATAAAAAGTAGCCTATGTCCTTTCTCAGGTTCTAGACTGTACCAAATTTTATTTAAATTGGCTTAGTAGTTTGGCATGAAAGTATAATAGACTGACAGACAGACTTACTTTTTCATTTATATTATTAGTAGGAATAATGCTTTTATACAAACCTACTATTATTTTATTCTATTAATATTCTTATTCTTCTCATTATCTGTTATTATTTCACATTCTATTGTGCTTATCTATCTATGGCAAAAACATCCCTTAGTTTTTTCCGAATGAATCTGTTCTCTGCAGTTCTGGTCCTCAATTTTCCTCCTGTTCCTTTAAGATTATGTTACAATCTCATATTTTGCCTTTGTATTATTTTTTTACATTGAATAAATAATTTTTTTACATTGACCATGATCCCCATGATGTTAAATGGCAATGTGGTATTAAATTTTTTTCACTAGTTCGACAATGGCTTATTGAAGTAGACCTATAAATTGCAGGAATTTTTAGGATAGATTTCATGCCATATGTCATACTTTTGCACTAATACTACTAATACTTTGCACTAATTGAATGCTATAAACATTATAAACTAGGAGCTATAAATGGCTTTTAATCAATTTTTTTTTAATTACATTTTTATATTTAAATCACAATAATACTGTTGCATTAGAACAGTGGTGGCCTAGTGGTTTAGGCCCAGATTATGTAGGTAGGTTGTGGGTTCAAACCCGCTAGCATTACATTGTGTTGTTAATTTCAACACCACTGCTCCAAAAACAGTGTAGGAAAACATTGTGAGGAAACCAGCATATCTTAGAACCACCAAATTCAAAGACATGTGATATCCACCAACACACACTGAAAAAAGCATAATTATTTTTAGCCCCCTCCTGTATCCACCATTGCCTTGAAAAACTTTAGTATAAGACAGTCAAACATAACAGCAGGATGTATGCTTTCAACAAAACATTTTGGTGCTACTCCAAATGTTATGTAAACATTGCAATTAGCCTGGGAATTGTATGCTTCCTTAATTATAGTTTATTGTTTTGGTTTAATAAGACCTGATGATGGATAGTCATTATGGGGTCCTATTTTAATTCTGATACCTGTTGTTTATTTATTGGGGCCGGTTGGCGTGGTTTGTAAGATACTTGCTTTTCACGCCGCAGGTTGTGGGTTCAATACCCACCCAGGACAGACATTTGTGTGCATGAACATGTCTGTTTGTCCTGAGTCTGGGTGTAATTATTTATATAAGTATGTATTTACAAAAAAAAAGTAGTATATGTAGTCTATCAGTTATCTGGTTTCCATAGCACAAGCATTGCTTACTTTGGGATCAGATGACCATGTGTGAATAATGTCCCAGGATATTATTTAATTTATATTTATTAATAACAATAATAAAACCGACAATAGTTAGTTTTAACAACCAAAAATCTCGACTGAAGTTCAATACTCGTGGGAAATAATATAATTCGAAGTACACCTCACTCTTCAAAATTAGGCAATCCCTTTAGGCTACAGAAGGTCACAATGGAATGGACATACGTAGAAAAAAAATTACTCTCCAGTCAGTCAGGTTTGCACAATGGATACATAGAAGATCAGTCAATCAATCAATCTATTTGAACAATTTAAAATTTTATGAGTCTAATTTGACATTACAAAAATTATTCCCATTAAATAGCGAAATTTTAGCAAAGTATGCCTTTCCCTTTTAGTTATGTAGCCTTACTATAATAATAAAATATCAATATATAAGCACTTCTAAACCTACCATAATATTGTCAACATGGAAATAACTAACAATACCTCAACAATATCAGACTTTATTAAAAATCTGACTCAGAATGATGAGTGCATTATTTTTTTTATCAACAATGGCGGATTCAGGATGGTAATGTGGAGGGAGAGGGGCCTTGATCCTCCTGAGGGTAGATTTATATAGTTTAAATTAGAAGTTAGTGCAAATCTGATCAAAAAATGTAATTGGAATGATAATTATCAATTTCACTTTAAAATTTATCACAGAATGATTCTGATGAGGGATGAGGGGGGGCCTGGATCCGCAAATGTTTTTAAACAACCATAATTGGGTAGTCAGAATTAAAACTAATTCTTCTTTCAAATGATTTTATTTCTTTGCTGGAATGATTTTCAATTAATGTCACAGAATAAGAGTCAATCACAATCTTAGTGGTGAAGATAGCAACATTTTTTCATATATCACACATCTGTCATCAAGACTGCATCATCATCGTTGACCAGCCTTTCTTATCTTAGGATGCCCTAGAAGGCGTTGTTAATGCGCCCTAAAACTAGTTGAACGCTCCAAAGTAACCGAAATCCGAATCTAAGATCAAAGCGCCCGTGTATTGTATGCTTGGAATATTTATTTTTCCGTTTCCATTTGCTTCATAAATCTTTTGTCTTTGTACTAATTGGAGACTAAAATAAAAAAAGCATGGTAACGTCTGTTGCCGGAGTTCGACTACCCCATTATCGTTATACGTGCCAGTTTATATTTAGGAGAGCACTCGAAAATCTTGCGATACTATTGCGTCTAGTTACGAAAGAGATATTGCCCAAACAAGTTCGAACAGTGCCGATTTCTAAACCGATAAGAAATGAAAAAAAATCAGATATCATACTTATCTTGCTTTGTAGTTCAGAACAATCACTACACGAGAGACTGATCTAAATATTTTAGTTGTAAAACAACTAAAATATTTAGATCAGTAACTAGACTCAAAGATTAGTCCGTCGTTATTCGGTATTCGGACTTTCAGGCTATTTTTATAACACTAGTGTTATAACATCTAGAATTAGTAAACTCATAAAGATAAACTGTAGTTGAAATATAACCAGCAGTTAGTTTTTATTACTTAGTAGTTAATTTTGATTTTTATTGTTAAGACAAGAGTTTATTTAGGTTGTTTATTTTTTTTAACTATAGTCGCGTCTTTCTGTTTTGAGTTCTTCTGCCAGCAGTCCTTATGATCTATCCCTTCCTCTGTCCATTAAATGTACGCAACGTATCTGCAACTCATTTGCTTGTTGCAGATGTCTTAGTAGATGTCACTTTAAATCTGGTGCACCACTTGGTCATTTCTCACCTTCTTTCTTCTTTCACGAAAAAAAACGTGTTAAAACTGAACCTCGAGGAAATACAAATACAAGCGTGGTATGTAATACAATAAAATCCATTACTCACACTACGAAAATCGAAATTTACGAATTTGAACGTAAAAATATTTGTTTACAAAAATCACATCTTGCTGCGAAACAAGGTATATAAAACTTATTTGTTGGTATGTCAACTTAAAATAATCTCATTGATTTAGCTCAGTATGTGAAGCCTCGCTACAAATAAAATCTTTTAGCATTATTGAATCGGTCGTCGGTCTACTTCTGAGCTTGTTTCAACTGCCCAAGGGCCACAGTTGTTGAATGTTTCGCTTCGATCTGGAATATGTCAGTAATCAATTTTGTTTTAATATTTTGTGAGTGGTGGGCTTTTTGCTCGACAGTTTATAAAGTGTCGAGTGAAAACGTCAAATTGTGATTGATCCGTTCAGTTCACAATTTGATGTCATTTTATAACATTCTTAGTAAGACTATAAGTCCACAATCGGTCGGTAACATTATTTTGTTATTTCCTCTTTTTATAAAAAAAAAGAATTTTCTAGAATACTTAAACATTTCAGGCTGTTTATTCAATCGTATAATTTCTATTAGCCGGCTCGTGATTGCCACATTTTCTCCGGCTACCCTTCAATAAGCGTTTTATCAGTGTCGCAGATGTGCGCAACATTTTATGCTGAACGAACCGCGAAATTGCGTTTTATAATAACGATATTTTAATAAACCATTTATCGGTATAGAAGGTTTTGAAATTGTCTAAATCTAGTTTAAAATATAGACAAAAATATGACGATTTTACTTTTCGTTAACGACATTTTTTTTCCATTCTATATACAAGAAACGCTTTCGTAATTTGTTTGGTTATGTATGGAGATTTGACAACTTAACATCAGGTAAACTAGGTTTTTTTTTTTAATGGAAGAATCTATAAAGAACAAAAGAAGGGTCCAAGAAGTATCCATACATTTAATTGATCTCTCTCATCGCGTTATCCGTTGCCAAATATATGGCGATCCTTTACCAACAAACCTAAACCCTGTAAGAGGTTAACCAGTTTATGCTTGTTTGAATTCTTTGTCATATTTTATCTGTGCCTACGCTTGTTAGTTTAAAAGCACGTAATAGCTGTTCATACTGTGTATGTGTATACTGTGAACAAATGATAGCCATTCGTTCCTGCATGACCTTAATTGGTATGACGATGCAGACAGTCTTGATAGTAACAAATGGACTAACTATGTACTACGCTATATACTACGCTACTAGGGCTACTAGGGCACTAATTAGCCAATCTGAGTATTTCCTGAAAATTTAATCGAAATCGGTTCGAGCTTTCGGTGCTTATAGGGTACATACATACACACATCGCCTTTAAATAGATAGATGCGTCAAGTAAAGAGTAAAAATGTTTCAACAGTGGTAGAGCCCGCAACAACGTCTGTTGCACGAATATGCCGACTCGTCCGCTAAAACACACCTCACAAACAACAAGAAATATATTGCGTTTCGTCTAATGAACGAGGCGCCGGAGGCCCAATATCAGTCCTCTTCCTCGTCCTCCGAAAACTCCAGCCCTTTTTTTCCTTCCTATCTATTTTTAATAAGAAAAATATGGAAGGCGTGGAGGATTTGATGATGGAGGGAATGTTTAAGAAAAGGAAATATCTCTTTCCCTCTTCATCCACACCTCTGTCCATTAAAGGTAGGCAACGCATCTGCAACTCATTAGCTTCTAGCAGATACCTATGGATAGCGATCACTTATCGGATGAATTGTTTGATGATTTGCCACCGTCTTCTATAAAAAAGTACATTATAATGAGTATTAGGGAACGACTGTCGAGGTATGACCTAGTTATTATGCATTTCTCATTTCCATAATCACTTTCGGCAACAAACAAAGTAAGCAGTGAAAAAAGTCACTGCTTACTTTGTTTGTTGCCGAAAGTTTTACATAAATTGTGAACCACTTTAAACCATTTAGAAATCTATAATCGCCGCGTATTGTTTAGTGTCATGGAAATGTTGTTTTTATGTTTAATTTGAAATAGTAGGAAGTCGAAGGAAACCTGTTTTCGTGCATATTCCTAATACAAACTCAACATAAACCGGTTAAGTTGTAGTTAAGAGACCCAGAATCCAAGCCTTGACAACGGAATGTTAGACCATCATAAACTTGACCCCTAGATTCGCGAACGGCGAGTTACGCAAGGGTTCATCTTAAATTGGTTTTTACGAGTTAACAGTGTTGACCCCAGATTTAGCTCGGCAACCCATTTGTGATTTATCAATGTACATATCCAACATATATCACAGCGCCCTCTACCGCGACCTACGGAACTGTTTGTTATAAAACATGTAAAGTAATGGGCCATTTGTTGACGGCCATGTTGGATTTAGATTTAATTTTTTGTATTCTTCAGTACAGTATATTCGACACGGGTTAAACGATCAAAGGCGTTTGGTGAGTATATGATGGTTGTTATTTCTTGTTCTTGGAATCGCTATGACAGCTCTTCGACTCTAATATTTTTCGTTGTTTTTCAACGTCCCCCTAAGGTCCCTTATCCTCTGTTTTTCTAGTGTTTTTTTCTTTCAAAACGAATTTACTTTTGATTGGTTTTATTCTTTCATACATCAAGTTTCGATCGTGGGTTTAAATTTCTTAGAAATCGTATCTTTAAAATGTTGTTTCTTTTCTCTATACTTACTGTTGATCACTATGTTAGCGGACTTGAAATCAAATTTAAATCATTAAAGATGTTTTTTACTACGAGTGACAATTGGCGAAATAATTATAATAACGTCACGTTATGGACTTGTCGCATAATATTGGGATTCACCCAGACAATGATATTTTATACTATTTTTACATTCACACATGTCAAATGGTGTAAAAAGGATAGCGTAATTAATATAAGAAAAAAGAGGACAGCTAGTGTTTGCCACTTAAGCGTAAATGTAACATAAACTAAAGAAAAAGCGTCCCAATTGGGACGTTTTCGAGTCTTCACTTTTCAATCGATAATGGCATATCTGCTACTTTGTATTATAATGTGATTTTCCGGACGACAGTTATTATATAAATAAAACTGTAAATAAAGTTGACAAATGACAGTTGCGATAGTCAGATATTTAAATTGTGCGACGACCCTATGACTAAAAGTGCAATATTTTTTTATTGGCTTAAAATAAAACAAGTAAACGGGAATTACTAGAGTGCAGAGATCAATGATAACACTATTGAAAAATAATGTAAACTAGCTGTGCCCCGCGGGTTTCAGCTTTAGGAATAACAGAAATCTTTGTGCAAAATTTCAAGTCTATAGGCCCTGTAGTTTGCGTTTGCGTTGACATATCAGTCAGTCAGTCAGTCAGTTTCTTCTTTTATGTAACGGTAGATGTCACTGTCAAATTGTAAACACCGTGAGTTTGTATCATATCAAATAAAATAAACCTATTTTCCCTCAGTTAAACATGTTTTTCCCGACTGGCAGGGTAATGTATTTGGCGGTTGGAAGGTGTCAAATGAGCAAGCGGGTCACCTGATATTAAGAGGCCGCTACCCATAGGCAACCGCAACAAGCAAATGACTCGCAGGAGCGTTGCCAAACTTTAATGGACAGAGGAGGGGATAGACAGGAAAAACGATATTTTCTTTTATCCATTTAACCCTTCCCCTTCCGATCCTAGCCTTGTTACGAAAGGATTGGAAAGGAAAGATGACTGAAAATGGGCTTCCTGCACTCATTAGCCGAAAGGCAGAAACATACTTCCACTTCACGCTTGTCTTCTATGAGGTGGTGGTATTTCACCGTTCGAACCACTCCATTGGTGCAACAGATGTTGTTGCGGGCTCCACCACTGTAAAAATGGCCGTGCACTAATAAAAATACATGTCCGTTTCACTGTAACCTCCTGTAGCCTAAACTACTGATTTTGAAGAGAGTTGTAAGAGTCAGTCAGAAGGTTAAGGCTTGATCACACGTACCGAGCAAAGCGGCTCGTTTACTGAGTACGTGTGATCAAGCCTTTATATCTCCCGTCGAGCTGTCAAATGCATAAAACATACCCTGTTGCTGTGTTATTTGTCACTAGGGGCATGACGGGATTATATTTCGTCACACCTGTGACCTCTACTATATATAACTGAAGGTCTATACAATATTATCGGGTCGTCCGTCTGAGCGTTTTATCGGTACGTGAGTGGCTGCACACGCTGATAGTGCTGAGATGAAGATAACGGTCCTGTGAGCCATTGACACACAGATGACCGATAAAACAAACACTTGACAGCACCCATTGTTATTACCACCGTATTCTTTATTTTATTAGTTTATAAATAGTAAGATTACTAGAAATGCGTTTAAATTAATAGTACTATAGGTACAATAGTAAGCCAATGTGTGTCTATGAAGGAGCATACTCTTCTTAAAGCGCCATTTTCTTTAGTAGGCCTGCGATCGTTGTGGTAACTTTAACTCTCGTGCCATTTCCAAACCGCCGGCATAGGTTAGCCAGGATTCTTCTTCGGCTCATACTTCGCTTTCATTGAAGATATCATTAGTGATAAGTTATCATAATTTAGGCAAGTCTGGCACATAATGCTGTATTAGTACCCACTTTAATGTAATTAATAGTTGAGTTTCGCAGGACAAGCATGCTACTTATGCTAGATAATGGAAGCATGCTAGGCGTTACTCTAAATGATAACGACTATCGACTCGCTTCGGATTTACTCGGTTGGCAAAGCATGCTTCATCACATCATGAAATTTTTCACACATATTGTGTGTAGTACAGATAATAACAGTGCCCTTATAGTTTATCCCAAAGTTAAAACTGTTCCCGACGGATAGAAAAAATACGTTAAACGTTATTTACAATATCGGTTGCCATGGTAACGAATGCGTGGAAAGCCGCGTATAACAGGCAGGAGATTACGAAGATTAAATCACAACAAAACTAGTAAATATCAAAGAAAAGGCCAATTAAAAAGTTGTTTAATCGCTTGATAACAGCAATACTACGTTATCAGAAAGCGATTACTAAGTATTAGTAATTATTTATATCGCTTCGTATCAATAATACCAAGCCGTGATAGTTCAGTGCCATGAATAATGACCTGCATGTTATGTTTGTATGTCGATGAATCGATTTTGATGATTTTTTGTGAGTGAGTCACGGGATGGTTGTGATTCTGATGATTTTTTGTGAGTGAGTCACGGGATGGTTGTGATTCTGATGATTTTTTGTGAGTGAGTCACGGGATGGTTGTGATTTTGATGATTTTTTGTGAGTGAGTCACGGGATGGTTGTGATTTTGATGATTTTTTGTGAGAGAGTCACAGGATGGTTGTGATTTTGTTGATTGTCGCCACATTTCTGAAGATTTTTTTATTTTCTTGCTGAATAATGAACTGAAAGGGGATAAGGTCAGTGCAGACGAAACGCAGTCTTCTTTATAGATGAAGGTGGCAAATGAGCAAGCGGTTTACATAATATTAAGTGACCTCTACCTATAGACATTTGCAACGAGCTATTGAGCATATGCATTGCCTACCTTTAATAGACAGCGGAGGGGATAAGCAGAAATAAATAAATACTTATCTTATCCATCCCCTATTCCCCTTCCCATCATCCTTATTGGAAAAGGATAGAAAGGGGAAAAGGACTAGATTAGTCCACCGGAACCAACTTATCAGATTAAACGCAGAACGCCTGTCTTCTGTAAGTTGGTGTTTCACCGGTCGAGTCAGGCCATTCGCGTTACAATTGCTTCACTGTTAAGATTGTATTCTTTTGCAGCGGGTGCAGCCACTCTGAGGATCTTGCTGAGCTTTGCAGTGGGCGGTCTCCTTGGCGACGTGTTCCTGCACCTTCTGCCTGAAGCCTGGCAACACGATCTGGCCAATACCAAAGGTAAGATATACAAAGCTAGAAAGAAATGGGCAATCACTAAATCGGCCACTCAAATTGTATCAACACCATCTTGATTGCTTGGGTCTGCAACAGTTGAATGCATTTCGAGCAACCTTTGTACCCAACCGTACCCAAAAGATAAAACTGGACCCTATATTACTAAGACTCCGCTGTCCGTGTGTCTGTCTGTCTGTTCGTCTGTCACCAGGTCCCATGAATCGTGATAGATACCGTTGAAAATTTCACAAATTATGTATTTCTGTTGCCAAAAATGCTAAAAAACAGAATAAAATAAATATTTAAAGGGGCTCTCATACAACGTGATTTTTTATAGATAATGGTGCGGATCCTTTCGTGCGGGAGTCCGATTCGCACTTGGCTGTTTTTCTTATAGAATCAATTGTCGCCAGAGACATTCTTAAAGCGTAACACTCGTTTAAGATGATAACGTATTACTTCACCTTTTAATAAGTAATATATAGACATATGTACATACATCTATGTATAATAGTGAACATCCTGACGATTATATATTCGCTATGTTTTAACAAGTGTTAAAATATTAACTTGTACGTAATTCTTTTATTAAGTATATATGTATATATATTTACTTTTGATAGTGTAAACACAGTTGGCTTTTAATGTCCTAAGGCAGGGGTGGAGAAATTGTTTTAATTGCGGTACGGATTTTTTTTTAATTAAATTATCGAGACCCAGAATAAAACACACCCCTACAACCACCCACATGCAACCACCATAGTGCCACATGGGGACGTCGAGGCTACAATCACGTATACAATCCTAATCGATCTGTGGTGTGTAATTGTGGCTAAGAGTGTAAAATATTCGCACACGTCTATTTCTATATGTACTTATAATAGATAATTATGGTAGGTATATTTAACAATATTCCGCTTGTTGCCGACCCCTGGTCTTAGGGTCACTCAGTTCGTTTCAGAAATAAGAAAGGTCGAAAGCAAAGGGTTTAAAAATATTTTGAACAAATCATGTGAGCCGAGCCCGCATTTTAGAAATCCTATTTTTGCGTTTACACTAGTCTGTGTAGAAATGGCCCTGAAAGTAGATTTCCTAATTTGAGATAGGCGTTCCGTCCTCTCTTCGTTTGGCTCATTGAAACGACGGCTGTCTCATGAGCAGCGCGTTTAGTAAACTTATATCCTGACAAAAAAATCAGTTAACAAACCTTAGGCCGTAACCGTAGGCCTGTAACTAGGGGTACTGTCGACGCGAGTTCCCGGTGAGAGGGTAACAGTCGAGTGCGATGTTCATATAGTCTATCTATATAGTATATAAAAGGTATATATACATGTATAGACTTCGAAACGGCTGGACCGATTTTGATGAAATTTACAGGGAATGTTCTGATTGGCACAGATGTTTCTGACCTGTGAAGTCTGGTAGCGATCGGATTAACATCATTAGTGGTATCCGGGCGAAAGCAAGGCGGGTCGCTAGTATGGCTAAAGTTAATTCATAAAATTGTTTTCTTCGGACATCCTCGTATTTCCTTGGCTGACGCCGAGTCCAAAATAAATATGATTAAAAATTGATTCTTTTGCGTAGTTTTTTTTAGAGCATTTGTTGTTTTTGAATGTAATTCTTTTGAAGTCGGTTATATGTCGTCGGGCATTCGGATTGGAGAAATACAATCCAATATATGTTGACCTCAGATCTGTATGATCAATCTTTTTAAATAGGGTTCACCTTAGGCTGGTCATTTGTTAAATTAAATCGCACCTCGGGCGGGGCACAGCTCTTGATAATGTAAAATATATAGACTTTATACTAACAAAAAACTAATATACATAGCACCACTGAATGTCTTTACGTACATTAAATTCGTTAATGTGAAATGCATGCGGTTTATTATTACGCCTCTGTAGTACTTGATGACTTGTACACACATACCCATTGTCAAGTGCAACGCACACATTGATCTTTCCTATTTGCATTGCACACATGTAAACAATGTATAGGTTTTGTGTTGCAAGCTTATCGCTACTTAATAATTACCACTTTGGTATAAATTTTAATTTAACTCTTATACCGTATAGAATAAAGTGCAAAATCCAATTGGAAAATATTCACTATAAAATTCAGTTCCTAGTATCGACAACTTTGGCTCAATGAACTTTAGTGCTATTGAAATAAAGACCATAGTTCTGTGAAGCCCAGATTGCTACCGTCCGCGTGGTCGCGTAGGTTTTGTGTTCCGAACGTTACAATACGTCATGAGGAATGGAGCGATTGTAAACAAAGAAATGTGTTACCGGAATTATTCATAGTGTCATCGTATGTTTTATTATGTGTTTACATTATGTAATAAATCTAGTAAATATGTACAGTAATGATCTTGCAAACATTTTTAATTTTTATAGTCCTCTTATAAGGAGTGTCAGATCATTGCTCAACTTACATATGTATTCAGAGTATCAGAAATATCAATAGAAATATTTATGAATTTATAACATTAAAATGCGCTAACTCTCGTTACCGAGAAGGGTAGGCAGAGATCATGGATTTCCATTTGGTGCGATACTGGTACACCTCTCTCGCTTCTACATCCAAACATCTACGCATACAGTCATGTCCTTTTCGATTACGGGTACTCCTTATATCGCCCTTCTTTAGTATTTCACTAATCTGGTCCATATAAGTTCTCCTTGGACGTCCCCTACCAACTGCCACTTTTGCAACATAAATTTGTTACGTTACTCTCTCCTTATTCATCCTTTCAACATGCCCGAACCACCGAAGCATACCTTTCTTAATTCTATTCACAAAATCCACTTTTCAGTCAACTTTTTAAGTCACACTTTTCCCTTATCGTGCTATTTTAATGACGTTAAAGTCACGCCTAACATACTCCTTAAGAATTTCTGTGTATTATTAAATACCGAAGCAATATAGAATTGTATAGTTTTACATTTCCATGTCAGTCGGACGAAGAAATGTTTATAGATACGATAATTTTATTATGCAAAAGTTAATTGACAATGGTTGTATGTAATTTGTAATGATTGTACCTTGATGGTTGCTTTAGTAAGAACGAGCTTGCTCGACAAACTTCGTTCCATGATATAATTAATAGATGGTTCAATATTTTGGCGATAATGGCTTACACATAAAAGATAGATATATGCTGTAGCGGGCTTCTTTGTAGGACTATAAGTCAAAAATTTCCATTATACATTATATACGTGTAACTCTAACGGTTTTTGCAGCGCACACCAGAATAGCTCGCATATAGCTGATTTTTTTCGTCCTTACTTGACACTTATAGTTATATTTTGGACAATTCACACAATATCTTTTTAAATTATAGCCTATATGTTGTTCTGATGTATAAGCTATATTATTGTAAAGTTTCATTAAAATTCATTCAGTAGTTTTTGCGTGAAAGAGTAACAAACATGCACATCCATACTTACAAACTTTCGCATTTGTAATATTAGTAGGATTGTGGTTTTTATGATATTCTCTTAAAATAAAGCAGAAAGTATTTCAGAAAAGCGGATCACTCTACTCAAGGGTATTACCAGATTTGACTATTCAGCGCCACTCACAAACCCTCAAATTCCAAGATCTAGAACTAACCCGTTGTCCTAGGTGAACGACAACTGTGGTAATGGGACTTGACTCAAAAATATCTAGTAGTCGTGGTTGTATCTGCCCTACGTTGTCGCCATAATTAGTCGCGCGTCTGGTATTTGTCGCATAGCTTCGCGTCACGTTCCGTCGCTCACCTAAGACAACGGGTTAATTTATATTGACATCAAAATCAAATTCCATACAATAAGTTATGATTGGCTTACTTAGCGGCCATCTCCCTACTCAATTGTACGACAGCCATGTTTTATTGATGTCTGTTGAAGGCAATGTATAACTAAAAGATTTTCTTAGACAGCTTTCTTCATAGTCCTAATTCCCAGCTGTGGTCCGCCTCTGTCCGCCACCTCTCTGTAAACCACCACTCGTTTATTTGTATGCTGAGATACTAGAATTGGTATAATTTATATTGTAATCAATCATACAAACTGTATCAAAACAACTGCGGTCGAGTCAATCGACCTTATCAAATGTATATTGTTTGTGCACTTATCAAGTGTGCTTGTCCGTCTGTTCGTGACACGAGACTCGGATATGACTGTAGCACAGTGTGTAATAATTCAAATGGGAAGTCCCGAGAAGCGAATATTATTTATTTATTAATTATTAATAATGAAAAAAGTGACCTATTATAACCTTTTGGCTCCGGGTACGTCCTTAAGCTCGGCCACAACAGCGATAGACTTAGGACGTTACAGAAGACAGGCGTGATTGTATTTGCGCTTTGTCTAATAACCGGGGGCTGAGAATGAAAAAGGAAAATAGGAGAAATAAGAAAGCCGCGGAGGCCTAGTTCTCTTTTGCAGTTTCTCAAGAGAAAAAGGGGGGCTTTTTATATTACTTCTATATTAAGGTTGGCAGCTTATCTCCAACACACGTCATTGTTTTGGTTGTCTATGGATATTGGTGTTCATTTAAAATAACGAGAACGTGCGTGTTTGCGTCCTTCCCTCTCATCTCATCGCATCGCTTGCGCTATTACATCTTTCTCGTTGAGCCTTATTCCTTATTTGCTCGGCACCTAAGTGTCCCAGCGTCATGTTTAGTAGCCTTTAACCCTTCTTAATAATTGGACTGTCAAATGCAAAAATATTATTTCAAATCCGAGTGACAGTGAGGTTAGCATGTTCAAACAAACAATCTCTTCAGCTTTATTATATAAAATATTAGTATAGAATTTGTTATTTGTTACAGAAGGTGAACACGTATCAATGAAATGTGGCCTGTGGTGTTTGTTTGGTATGCTGGTGTTCATTGTGGTGGAGAAACTGTTCGCCGCGGCTGAGGCTCACGAGGAAGAAGACGAAGCTAAACCCAATGGGCCCATCAAGCAGATAGAGATAGAAGAGATAGAGAAGTTGCTAGTAGCTGAGAGGAAGACCAGAGGAAAGGAGAACGGTGGACTCTGCGCAGGGAATGGCACGGTCACCGCGAAACAGCTTTACGACACGTGTGTGTTCAATAACAATACAAAAGGTTAGTGGAATTCATTCTGGATCATTTTAACTCTCAGTACTTATGTTATCCTGGTAGGTAGGATTGTGATTTGAGGGGGCTCTCATTAGGGTAGAGTTAACAATGTTAAAGTTGAAAATTCTGATTTTTTTGGGGGGGAGACTGAGGCCTTGGCCCCACCCCCTCTTCTTCTAGATCCGCCAATGTCAACTAATGGCATGTCCATTTTAAACGGAAGGTCGAATGGCATCTAAACGGACTGGTCATTGTATGATTTGGGATGTTATAAATGGCGAATAATATAAGACTACTTTAAAAGTCAAAGCTAATTTTGTTTCTATAAGTTCATTACTAATTTTCAGGGAAGTTGAAGCTGTTTCATGAATGTGCAGATTCGATCTTAGAAATAACCACAAACTCAAACTACAATACATTCAAAGACCTTTTGCATTCCGCCAGATCAGCTAGGAGCCACAGGCCGCAGTCCCTTTCAATCCCTTCCTCCGCTCAATTTCCTTCACCGGATGTTCCTGTCTTCTGTGGTGAGGTCGTGGTCTTCCCCACTCGAGCCGGCTCTACTACTGTTAAAGTTTATCTGCAGGTGAAGGTGGGTGCTGCAGCGCTGTGGCGGGCTCCAACGGCGCTGTAAAGTGCAAGGGCAGCAGTCGCTGGATGGGCCGCTGTCTGCTGCGAGAGGCAAAAGACAAGGCACAACAGCTCAGCAAAGAGAAGACCGAGAAAAAAAATGTGAGTCACTTTACTTCTAGACTAGTGGACTAGACTTAGTGCTAAGGTGTGTTCCGTAGAAGATCCTGGATCCCCTAACCTTCTATTCGTAGATGGCCAACAAATAGTTTTTAGTGGATGCAATAGGAAAGTCCGTTAAGATGCGATCCTTAAGCATGTAAGGGAAAAGTGTGGCTTAAAAGTGGATGTTGTGTAATGTGACTAGAATTGAGAAAGAGGTATGCTTCGGTGGTTTGGGCATGTGGAAAGAATGAATGAAGAGAGAATAACAAAACAAATTTATATTGCAAAAGTGAGTGAGACGATTATACCGATCAGATTAGTGGCTTACTAAAAAGGGCGATATAAGGAGCACCCATAACCGATGAGCATGTATGTGTAGATGTATGAACGCAGAAGAAGCGAGAGAGGTCTCTGCCTATCCCTCTGGGTTACGGCCTTGTGCGCATATTTATTTATTTATTTTTGGATGTAAAATCACATAATCCATTCTTCAAACAAAGAGCAGGATATTTTTAGAAGATTTTTCCATGATACGGAAAAAGAAACCAAAAACTAAAATTCGGTTCGTTCGAACCCGTTGTATATTTCGGACAAAGGGGATATAAATCATCCTTATGTCTTAACGTTCGAATGCTGACTTAATTTTTTTTTGTATAAATTCCAGGTGGCTGGTTACCTCAACTTGATGGCGAATTCCATTGACAACTTCACGCACGGGCTAGCCGTGGGGGGCTCCTTCCTGGTAGGCTTTAGAGTTGGCTTGCTGACCACCTTCGCTATATTGGGTGAGTGGAACTAGTCGATGAACGTTTTAAATGTATATCCTAATTTCGAGCATCTTGTGATAGACGTGGTATTTCTTATGGTTTTCCTTCACACATACTCTTATTCGCCCCGCCCCTATATATTCCCTACTTTATTAATTATTTAAGACTGTGTACTACGATTAAAATCTTATTTTATCATCATCCCCTATCCTTATCCCACTCATGTGTGGGTCGGCACATTATGATTGTAGACCATACTGTATAGGTTTAGACTACAGTCAACCCTCCAAATTCTTTAATATTTTGATTTATTATCAGTTCACGAGATACCGCACGAGGTGGGCGACTTCGCCATCCTATTGAAGAGTGGCTTCTCGCGCTGGGAGGCCGCCAAAGCGCAGTTGGTGAGTTAAATGTCTGGGTTTAAAAAATATTCTAAAATACCAATTTACTATTGACTTTTAAATACGTCTACGAAATTACGCAATTTAGCTGTAAGATTTTTTTTATAAATATGTGTTTTCTATTTATTGCGTTACATAACTATTTTTATGAATATTAAAAAAAATAGCTTTAAATATGGCTTTGCATACTCGTTGTCCTAGATTCGCGACGGGGCGCGACGCGATGCTATGCGACATGATGCGACCAAATACTAGACGTGCGACTAACAATGGCGGCAACATCCACAAATACATACAACGCTTGTCGTTCACCTAGGACATCGAATTTACATTACAAAGCGTTTAACCGCACCATGGATAAAAAGGGTGTTTATCTTTCCAGGCCACAGCGTCAGCTGGTCTGATCGGAGCCATGACAGCTGTTGTCTTCAGCGGCGCGAGGAACGCCATAGGTTAGTTATTTTTATTCGTTACTTGTGCTTAGAGAACTCCTCGGTCGGGAGAGTAAGACTTTGTAGAAGTCTTAGGTTTGTCGACGGCGGCGTGGCTGTAGTATCGAAGGCTGCTACACCACTGGGTTCAGTCCAGTCTAGTCAGACAGTGTCCCAAACGAGGGACCTGGCATGAGTCCATGCTGGTGATCTGTTGGGTAAGATTTAGAAGCTATACTAGTCTAAAAACGGACTCCCCTAACTACGTACATTAACTTAACATTGAAAAGTGGTAGCCCGCTGTACCCGCAGTACTTACTGCCTGTTGTATAAATGATGTAAATTTTTCGCATCCGACAAAACCAATGAAAAAATCTCTAAAAGGAAAAAGCTTCAAGAAATTCGCATCCTTAGTTGGGCTTCAGGGGGAGAGGGCAATGGTTCCCACGGTCGTGGGTACCGCCTTTAGAAGATTGTTTTGATTTTGTTTGCATCATCTAAGAGTTATTTCCCCATATATGTACCCCCAATTTCGCAATATTTTAGCACCCCTTCCCATGGTTGGATCATCCCCCTTTACCCCTCAACGCTGGTAAGGGTGCACTTGACACATATGTTCAACGTTACTGGGATTGAGCGAAATGAAACAAAATAACTTTCTAATAGATTAGATTCAACGCTCGTTAAGCTAAGCCAAAAAATAATGTATAAAACTTTCTTCAAGTCTTAATGTCTTTTTTATAATTACAAAATAATGATACTCAATTTCAGAGGCGAAGACATCTTGGATCGCACCGTTCACCGCCGGTGGCTTTCTCCACATCGCGCTGGTGACTGTTCTCCCAGATCTACTACGAGAAGACGACAAGAAGGAGTCTGCTAAACATCTAGCGGCGCTGCTCGCTGGCATCGCGGTCATGGCATTCATGACCAAGTACTTCGGATAGACCGGTAGACCAATAGACCGAAGCACAGCATACAGTGACTCAAGTGTATTGTGATGGTTCTGTCGGTGAAGTTTTGGTGGTTAAGTGATTTGTTTGTGAAAGATATAAGTGATGATAGAAGATTGAAGCACCATCCGCTGGAAAAAAGAAGAATTGGGTAGCATCCAGTACAGTTATTATAAGAAAACAATGTCTATTTTGTGTACAGTGATGTCTTCGATGAGGTGCTCCAGAAAACATTTCGGCTTGATAAAATTAGATCGAACACTAACTTAGCTTTTGATTCATAAAAAATATATTTTGCGAGAAATTTAAATTTGCTTAAAACCTTCACCGTGTAAATATATAAAACTTAAATGTAAAATTTAAAAAAATGGTAAGAAAATCATTTTCTATTGTATTTAAGTAATTTTAGTAATTAATATAAATGTAAAATTAAAAAGGAAGAAACAACGGATATAATAATTAAGAGAAACCTTAAGTAAACTTAGTGTTGTAGGATTTTATATTAAATTATTTAACGCAATCTTTTGGATGGTTGTAAAATTAACTAGCCTATTTAATTTTTGATTAATTTGTCATACAATAATGGCAACACAGTTGTACAAAGTATTAAAATACAAAGTAATGCAAAACACTGTTAGTTTTCTCCACAATCTCACTTTCAGGAATATTATAAACTGTCCATACATTGTGAACTGAACGGATCATTCGGTATGTGTCATGTCACATACATCAAACCTATTTTTCTTTGATTAGCATCTATTTAAGATAATAATATAAAATTTCATGAATTCCTAATGAACCTAACATATTATCTTCCATACTACCGGAGGCCTATTTCTACTCTTTCTCCTCCTATCCTTTTCCATTAAGGATGGAATGGGAGGGGGAATATATTATGCTTTTTCCTGTTTATCACCTCTTCTCTTCATTAAAGGTAGGCAATGCATCTGCAACTTTTAAGTTGTTGCATAAAAAATAACTTAATTTAGATGCAAGCACATCAGTCCACAATTTGACTTGTTTGATGTTTAGTTTATAAACTATCAAGAGTATGAAACGAATTGTGAACCCTATCAGTTTACAATTAGTTGTCAGTTTATAATACCTCGTGAAATTATAAACTGGCGAAGTTTAAAATCAGTCACTGACATAAGTACAGTTTGTTTCCAACAACCTATTGCTTCAAATGCATCTTATAACTAACTTGACTGACATCTATTGATATTTTCAATTGCAATATCTTTTCTGGTATATTTAAAAATTAGAATAAATTGTTAATAAGTTAGCTATATGTGTTATTTGAGGCAGGTAGATCATTCTTATTCGAAAAATAACATCTGTTACATATTCGTTTTGGTTCACATAAATATAAAAAAATCATTATTGCTATATTAAGTATAAAGCTTATGAAACAAAACAATTTTACAAATTATATCTATATCTTTTTTCACAGCAAGATGTGATTTTGTAAACATCACATATTTTTCGAAAATATTTTGTAAATTCGTGATTTACAAAATATTTTCGAAAAATAACTTTTTCTCATATTACTTTAGAACATTATCTATCCATATTACATAATTTCACTCCACTTTATATCACGATTTCCACAAAAATACAACATTTACGATAAAAGCATAATAAATAACGTTTGTTTACAACAATCATATCTTGCAATGAAACAAGGTATAGGTTAGTATTGAACATTATTTTTGATACAAAATTAAGTCCCGTATATGGACAACAAAAAGTATTACATATTTTAAATATGTTTAAAATTAAGTCTAAATGAGTTAAGTAATTCACTTAAAATTCATTACAATATTATATTAATA
>JWHW01029379.1:222666-255091 GCA_000931545.1 Papilio glaucus | reverse complement strand
CGCGTTGTTAAGAGACCTCCTACGAGATGGACCGACGAATTGTGAGAGAGAACTGTTTGTCACTGTTGCACTTGCAGTTTCTTGGTCGACTAGTCGGTGGTGGATGCGGGGAGGTGGTGACTAATGTGTGTAGGGGGTAGGGTTGTGGTGGTCACCTTTTCGCCGTAGACCTGTCCGTTGGGCAGCGCCATGGGCGGGTTGTGCTCGTTGAGCGGCTCGTTGGAGATGCGGCACAGCAGGCGCGAGTGCGAGCAGTGCGCGTGCGGCAGAGTGCGCGCGAGCTCGTTCAGCGGCGCCGCGCACGCCGGGCACGACGACACCTTCGTGTTCTCGTTAAAGCACTGATTGTGTACCAGTTAAAGATACTAATATTATTTATTTGTCGTACTAAATGTTACTAAATACTTGTATTTAATGATTGTAGAAATTTAATCCAATGTATGTTGCGTGGCAACACCAATGTATTTCGTACTATATTGAAACCGATATGTTATTGGTACGAACTTCTTAAATTACCAAAAAATAAACTCTCGCATTCATTTTGAGGTAGACAGATCTAAAATTCGTTATCCGATTTTCACTGAGCATTTAGAATGTAAGTCTAAGACACCTAGGACTCTCGCTAAAAGCGAAGAGTATTTGGAACCTTCAGTGTAAGAATTCGGTACTTTCGGAGTGCGGCGCATTCGGTCACCATCATCTTCCTTCTCTTTTCCCACGTTATGTGAAGTCGGGACAGTTTGACTATAGTCCAATTAGTGGTGGGGGGCTGAGACTCTTATCTCTCCCCCTTGATACGCCAATGTTGCTGTCTTTCTTCAGTTTTCTTTGTGCGAGTGTGTGTATGTATGTTATAGTAGTTATTTTTATAAAAGGATATGGCGTGTTGAGCGCTGCGAGGCCGAGCTGCAGCGTGACGGTGAGCGGCGGCAGGCGCGCGGGGTGCAGCAGGCGCGCGTGCTCGCCGCGGAACTGTGTCACCAGGGAGCGCCACCGTGACTCCGACAGCAGTGTGCGGTACGGCTCCACGTCTGCGAGCATACCGGCATACATACAGACACACGTAGACTCCTTTTCAAGATAGGGTGACAAAGCAATTGGAAATTATCTGATGGTTGCGAAAGTTAGTGTGAACTTGTGCTCGCTCGTTTGGCACACTATAAGACTCGTTAGCTCATATGTAGTGTCATACCGGTGTCCTTCGGGAAGGCGAGCATTCCCATGCAGTGCTGTATATCCCGCAGCTGGCCCTCCTCGTACGTGGAGAAGTGTTTCTTGGCGTAGCGCACCGCCTCGAGACGTTTGTCATCGCGAACTAGCTCGATGAACTCCTAGAAAGTCGATGTAATCATTTCACCTTCACATAGTATAAAACAAAGTCACTTCCGCTGTTTGTTCCCTTAGATCTTTAGAACTACGCAACGGATTTAAAAGCGGTTCTCATCAATAGACAGAGTGATTCAAGACAAAGGTTAATATGTACAATTGATGCATATATAGTAGAGAAAAAGAGATTATTTCAAAGATTTGTAATGTCATGTAGTAAGAAACATATTTGTGTGCTTACATTACAAACGCTGGCTAAACTTTACGAGATAGATCAATATAATGTACTACGGAATTGTATACATAAAAGCTTCTTCTTTATCCGGCCTTTTCCCATATCTAATCGGGATCGGCTCTCCTAATCTCTCTCTAGCGAAAACGGTCCTGGGCGATATTGTTTGTTGACTGAGGCTTAAATTGCCACTGTTAGCTCGTGTTCATCCTCTGCCATCCTTTACATGATGCCCTCCTGCCTGATACCTTTGTCCTTCGCCAACCCGGTGTCAGAATAAGTTCGAGCGGAGCTACAAAGATATCTTCATTGTTATAAAAACTTTGTAAAGCTAAGAAAAGCTTGTTATAAAATACATTTGTGTGTGATACACGGTTTTTCACGTTGGCTTGTGTATCTAACCTGTATGCGTATGTTGAACTCCATGGTGGAGTTGAGCTTGCGCAGCTTGGACTTGTTGTCGGCGCACCACTGCAGGCAGCGCGCGGTGCGGCGCGCCAGCAGCTCGCGCTCCACCTCCGCCGCCGCCTGGTAGATGTCTGACAACACACAACAGCGGTAAACTCAGGTACAGCTCAAGGTCACTCAAAGGGCAACGGAGATGGCAATGCTCGGAGTCTTTCTGCGCGATCTAATCAGCAATAATGTGATCCGCAGTAGAACGAACGTAACCGACATCTCCTGAAGAAATGCAAATCTTAAGTGATAATGGGCCGAACACATAGCTCGCAGAACGAATGGCCCTAGGGCTGCGAAAGGTTGCAAAATGGTGGCAATGCACAGGTCGACACAGCGGAGGTAGACCTCCCACAAGTTGGACCTATGATCTGATCAACGTTGCGGAAGTTTACTGAATGAGGTCAATAGACCGACCTTTGTGGCAATCAATGGTGGAGGCCTACGTCCAGCTATGGACTAATATCGTCTGAAACGTCTAAAGCTGTCTTACCGACGTTAGTTAGGTCGCGCAGATCTTTAGCATCTGCAAGCTTGGTGGCCGAGTCGTAGTAACCGTTCCTGAGGAAGTAATCCACCAGCATACGGTCCAAGCGCACTTTGCGCCACTGGTTCAGAGATGTCTGTAACATTTTAGAATAAAAACTTCAGCACCTCAGTAAGAACAAATGCCTTAAATCAACAGATTATTTATAAAAGAAAATTAATTATTTTTATAATTAATTTTCTTTTGAACCGCGTGTGTTTATGGCAAAACCATAGACGGCTGACATAAAGTATTAGATGTTATTTGTAGTTAAATCGCGAACCAATATAGTAATAATATAAAGAAAACCTTACTGACTGTACGATTATTAACTGATGATATTTCACGACTTACTTCCACTATATGGGTTTTATGCTAACTCCATATGGCCCGATGACATTCCGGGAAAGAATACTGATCTAATGATACTTCACTCTTCAAAATCGGTCAAGTCGTTTAGGCTGCAGAAGGTCACAATGCAACGGACATACGGGCATACATACATACCCGCGAAAACATTGCCCTCCTCTGGGTCAGTCGGCCCACAATCAGGTAAAAAGAAAGCAAGCAATTGTTCAATCAGTGTGGTTCATCGCTGATCACCACTACCCAAAAAATTTAAAAGCTGAAGGCTTGTAGGTTCGTTTTCTTGTTTCATTTAGAAGGAAGATGTAGGCAGTAAAAAATAATGGGAATGGATTGTGCTTGGTACGAACTTGAGCGGCAGCCGGGTCTTGCAGGGCCTCCGCTTGCTCCTTGAGGTGGTCGAGCCGCTTCTTGCAGACGTATGACGCCTGCACCTCTTCGTTGATCGCCTCGGAAGCCTTGCGTTTCATTGTCGTCAGCTTTTCTACCTGTAATCAACAAAAATATAGGGTATATTAAGAAAATATCACATCCTACAAGTATACTAAAATGCTGCCTACTTAACTAAAAACCAGCAATAATTATGTACAGGTAATTCTAACACATATTTAAAACCAAATTAGGTTGAATTCTTGTTTAACTCGCCGATGAAGTACAACGGAATGTGACACTTGTGATTGATGTGACGTCTACATAAACTTGATTCGTCAACGGAGAGTTACGCAAGAGTGCAACCTAATTTGTTTTTTACGATACGATAGCAGTAATCACATATCCGGATGACCGGATGAGCTTGCTAGTTTGCTTCTAAAATAGGTCACAAAATATGTTCTTTTATACATTAAACTTTTCCAATCAGAGATCCCGGATTGGTTGAAACTGACTGACTGATACATCACGCACAGCCCAAAATACTGGGCCTAGAGGCGAGCACTAAATCCTTTGATTTTTCTTAATTCATCCCCTAAAAGTCTAAAGTAAGGAATGAAAGTTTATACTTGCCAATGTAAGTTGGCCTCAGAACTACACTTTTATTATTATTGGGCAGGACAATCGTCGGTTAAATTAAATTGTTCGTCAGGTGAAACCGCGGGGCGCAGCTTGTCTACATATACATACCATTCCACCGAGCAGCGTATCTATTTCCCCGGCGGTGACGTCTCCCCGCTTGGCCGCCGAGTCCAGGTCCGTGGCAGTGCTGCCAACGTGGCGAGCCTCCACGTCCAGGATACGTTGGGCGTTCCTATACTTCTTGTTGAATACTTCGTACGGCACCTGAAGTCAAATAATACAAACTGAACTGCCTTGCGATGATTTGAATCTGATATCTCTCCTGAAAATAGTGCGGAACCTAGCCGTGTGTGAGTTACCTAACTTCGAAAGACTAAAATTAGGGACTTCTTGTCACTAATTTGTCCCCTTGTTATATTATTTTTATAATTGTTATAATCTCCGGATTTTATCATAAAACTTGTTTTTAACAGTGGTAGAGCCCGCAACAACATTTGTTGCACAAACGGGCCAGCACAACATTTGAAATACCACGACATCACAGAACACAGATGAGAACTAGAAGAATCCTATGAGTGAAGTGCCGGAGTCCTAATTGTACTCCTCTTCCCCATCCTATCCATTTATAATAAGGAAAGGATGGAGGATTTGACTTGAGGGGATAAAGAGGAAAAGGAAATATCGTTTTTCCTCTTCTTGTTTGTCTATTAATAAGCGACGCATTTGCAAGTCATTAACATGTTGCAGATGCCTGCAATACAAATACAATTACTTAATTTTTTTTTATTTACATATTTATTTTAAAATATTTAAGTGAAGCATTTGATATCAAGAATAAAATAAATCTAAATATATGTGAATGATGATCTAGTTTCAAGTATCATGTTATTTGATAATTCCTTGTTTATAATTAATGCTTGTTTTGTATTGATGTATATATTGATTATACGAATATTTGTGTATATCCTTTTATCAACTAGTGCACCTAGTTTTTTTTCTTTCTTTTGTTGGATGTCAACTTGTAGAGTCCCTCTCGCATTAAGTCATTTTATTTGTATTTCATTTGTTCAGAGAAGTTTAAATAAATATATACAATATTAATAATATCTTGTTATTTATATATATAAAAGACAAAGGAAGTAACTGACTGATATATCAACACATAGCCCAAACTACTGGGCCTAGATTTGAAAATTTACACAGAGATTTCTAATAATACATCGGCGAGCACTAAGAAAAGATTTTTGTTAATTTATCGCTAAAACTATAAAGCCCCTATATTAGAGTTGAAAGGAGAATGAAAATTTTAAAGGAGAAACTACCAGCCAGGGGGATTCTAGTACTAGTATGTAATAAAAATTGTGAATGAATAAGACATCTTGATTGTGTTTCCATATGGGTGTGAATGAAGAACTAATCCGTTATATAATATATAATAACAAACAATAATAAATACCATCCATACATTATTTAAATTCCAGACAACAACTGACCAAACACTCTAAAAAGAAAATCAAGTTACAGAAAAAAAAGATAATGAAAAATTAAAAATTCAAAAACAGTCTCAAAAATTCCTTAGATTCAGGCTTCTAAGGCATTAGAAGTGCATAACGGTGTTTAATTTTTATTTCAGAATACCCACTTCTTGTGTACAGAAAATATGGTGATCACCTTAAATCAATACAACTAAATTGTATTCTGCAAAGTGAACACCAACTCATTTGTGCAATACTGATGATGAATGATCTGTCCCAAGTGGCATTTCAAAACCAATAAGACTTAGGGTCCTTCAAGAAGAGAGTGTTCTACTTTATGGACAGGCTCTTGTAATGGTCATTGGGGATAACTTATTATTCAGCAACCCGCAGCCCATTTGCTTTATGCTATAAAAAAAACTCTAGCAGCTGTTTCTATCAGTGGTCGCTGATTCAGACATATACAAGATCAAGGTCATCATTGTTGTTTCAGTCAAAAGTTGTCCACGGCTGGTCTCATGCCACCCCCATATCATCAATCTTCCTTATCCCTGATAATCTGGCCAAGATTGCAAAAATCGACAGGATGAGTGCAGGGAAATGAATAATCAGAGGACAATCACGGTTTTATGTTTTAAATATGCTGGATAACCATACAAGGCAAATTAATTTAAGTAATTTTCGTGACCGTGATTATAGAATACATAAAAAAATTAGCACATCGATTGACAAAATAAAAACATCCATTAATACACACAGGTTTCTTTTAGTCTAATGAGTTTTCTCATATAATTTTATTCTTTGATACAATTAGGATATTTTAAAACACGAATTAACATGGAATATTACTCACAGAGTACTTGTAAGGAACCTTTCCACGAATACAATCAAATATTACGAAATTCCTTGAAATATAATAAAAAAACCTGGTAACGTCTAAAGAATAACAAGAACAATTTGATTATTAATCAAAATAGTGGGTACTCAATAAATATTACCGAGAAGTACCTTTATTATCCAAATTTAATACCCATATGTTCTCTCCTAACTAAATAGGACATATTGCGAAGTAATTTTTAGGACCCTTAACGATAAATTTAATAAATCGTGGGATTATAAGAATTTATATTATTTCTTAAAGCTCACCTTCAAAGTTGCATGTTCAAGAGATTTTATTTCGTTCATTTTCGATTCTTGAATTCGCTAGGTACGATTTAATTTGTAGATATAAAACGCCTCAAATAGGTGACAATTTGAACAATGACAACAAAACTCAGCTGATCGTATTTTAACTACGACAATCAAAAGTAAACACAACGGAAAGTCATTACAAAGTACGTTAATAAATTTTTACTGCATAATGATAATATACGCAAGAAAATGTCGAAAGACAAAGCTCTTTTGGGATATTCCTATTTTTTTAATTTTAAGAAATTTTTATGGAGTCTAACAGAGTAAAGTATAGAGTCTAGTCTACTTAGTATTGATATCAGTAATCTTTCGTATTCGTACAATATAATGCAATATGGTAACACTATATTGTAGTGTTACTACATTGTCCTATAAAATAAACCAATTGCTATTACAGTAAAACTTTTGGTAAATACCGCATCACATAAAGTGGTGTTTAAACCTTATTGTTTCGTTGCAATATAGTATAGTATTAATTGTTTTGAGTACTTTATTGGCAAATACTTAATCAAAAATTATACTATCTTATAAAATATACATTTCCCCTGTATATGAACGTTTAACGAAAAGATATAGACGAGCCAATGATACATAAAATAAAATTCTGAAAAAGCATACCATGTGGATCATTACCATAATTTGTTTTTCCTTTCAATTAGGATGAAAGTTTTAATTTTTAAGCTGGTTAGAATGGTTAAAAGAAATTTTACTTATCTATATTAATTATGGAAATCATTCTTCTTTTGCAGGTACCCAAGGTATGTGCAACACTTTATACTTTTAAAGTAGTAAAATATATGTGATATATATATAATTTTTCAAGTGCAAAATTGATTATATTAAAAATTTTTGCATAAGTAAAAATAAAATAATTTAAAAAGTACGTCATAACATTATGACGTACTTTTTAAATTATTTTATTTTATGTAGTTTATATATATATTGCGTAACAACGCAATATATATATAAACTACATAAAAGTGCAATTGTAATAATTTTCATTTTATAATTATGAAACTATTTTATTATAGTCTATAAATTTTAGAAACAGAATACATGCTCTTTTTTTATCTGTGCAACTTGTCGGTGCGTCAGCGCGTCACTTTCATTACGCTAATCCGCCATTTTGTATGTAGCTGGCGGTGATTCAGGGTTCGCTTTCCCGGTTTAGTGTTTATTGCGAGAAAACTAAGAAAACTTCATTCAAATTGACTTCGTTTATTGACTGTGAACAAAACAAACTTTACTGTGACATAATTTTGCTGCCTTACGTTGTGCTTTCGTGATTTGTGAGTGCCCTCTAACTGGAGCGCGTGGCTGGTGATTCTTTGTTGTT
The DNA here is from genome assembly GCA_000931545.1 of Papilio glaucus. NCBI lineage: Eukaryota > Metazoa > Arthropoda > Insecta > Lepidoptera > Papilionidae > Papilio > Papilio glaucus. The sequence continues at coordinate 247,172 of JWHW01029379.1, read as the reverse complement.
GGATTCAGCATTTTAGACGGTAAGTTCCTATATATTTGTTGTTAAAAAATTGGCTACATACATGTGTCAGCGTTAGTCGGCAGTTTCACAATTATAAACATTACAGTAGCAGTGTTATATGTGCAAATGTGATAGCGTCATCGTAATGGTGGCGAAGCGGGATCCGTGCAGTGGTCTAGTTGACGGGCGACGACATATTCGCCGATGCCACCGACGCGTCACAAATTCACGGCCACAGAACCGTGCGGGTCATGACTTTCTAGAACCTACCGAAATTTCGGTACCGATTGAAGATTAACGAGCACGCGGTGGTTTTAAACTGCGCGCTGTTGAGACGTCGATGACCTACTTATACTTTAGAAAGTTAGTGCGTTTACGAACACTATTTGTGCTTTTGCAGTGTAGGACAAAATTTTAGACACGCCAATCAAATGTCATACATATGTTTGTACTCAAGTTGTATTTGATACAAACGTGTTATTAAAATTAAAACGTATGGGAATAAATTTCCCATTTAATTTAATAATTTTAGTTAAATATTAATAATTTCGCTATTAAAAAAATATATGTTAAAATGATTCACTTTTTATAATTTATATTATTGTTTTGTATTTATATGCGTACATTAAAGAAATATCATTTCACAATTGCAACTATGTTTTTCTATCACAAATTTTTACATAATTTGTATAATAAACAGTGTAAACAATACATAACAAACTTTATAACTGAATAAAAATCTGATGAATAAGATTTAATCATTGAAGTTTTTCACCATAATTATTAATTAATAAAACTAAAAAGAAACTTAGTACAATGTCAAACAAACATACTCAACCTTTTGGAGCAAAGTTTTTAAAGTTTAATTAGTACCGACTTCTTATTCAACTTAGTTTGAATTGGGTAAAAACTTTGAATGGATTTCATTGGAAAGTTTTTGCCTTTCATTATTTAGTTCTTGCATTTGTTTTCACTTGTTAGGTTTGGACTTGTTGGATTTCTTTTATGAAGTTTCATTAAATTCTCCATCAAAGTTTCTTCTCTAAGCTGTATTGTACTTGTTTTCAATAAGCAAAGTTTGAATTTGAAACTTTGAGCACAGAGGGTTGTTCTTTACAAATTGTTTAATGAACTTTTATAACTGTTATTATTGATCTTTTAAGCCCTGATAATCTAAAGTTTAAAGCATAGCAGTAGACTTAGTATGTATAAGTTTATGATTTTCTTCTATATGTTTAAAACTGCAATTCTAAATTCTATATAGTTGCAGTATGTCATGAGTGGGGTCTTATACCGGATAGTCCCACCCCCTAATAAAAAAACCAGTTCCCGAGATATAAAAGTCTATCTATTATTCAAAACATGTAATCAGTTCAAATAACTATGGTGGCACATAATATTCTGGCATTGAAAAATGTTAGACATCTTAGTCACTAACATAACCCTAAAATAAACTTTGAGATCAAGTTAAAGTGTTGAATTAGCAGTCTTTAGTAATTTTGATATTGTATAAAAAGAAATGTTGATTGTGTTGTTAAAAAATGAATGCTTAAATTATTAGTTGTCTCTTTGAATTATTCATTATTCTGATTGAACTCAATTTTACTGTTTTCTAGATGTTTATTTGTTTTCGTAAAAAATCTACAACTTTTTTTTATACAATCTTTACATATAAATAAGAATTACTTTACATAATGCCATTATACATTATTATTTTAGATATGCGCTCACGCCCGTAACCCAGAGGGGTAGGCAGAGATCATGGATTTCCATTTGGCACGATCCTGGCACACCTCTCTCGCTTCTTCTACATTCATACATCTACGCATACATTCTCGTCATGTTTATGGGTGTTCCTTATATTGGCGGCCTATTTTAGATATGGTAGATTAAAAAAGCAAGTAAAGCCATTTTTTTTTCAGTAATGCAGTATTGTTGAGTTAATCTATTTGTAAACCAATGAGAGCATATTATATTTGATCAAATAAATACTGGCCATTCATCTCTTAAAGGAGTACTTACTACTTTTTGCCAAACTGACTGAAAGGTATGATGTTTGGTATGGATATGTATGTATGTTTATTTTTTGTGATTTTCTAAATCCTAAACTTATTTTCTTCCCTGGAGTATCATTTGGGTACAGTCACAGGGTTTATTGGGTTTGAATTAACTATTATGTGTCCATATATATGTATACGTACTAAATATGTTACTAATTTAAACTTATTTCTTAAAAAATTGTATGATAGAATACAATAAATAATTTAGGAAAAATATTTTAATTTCAATTAGAAATTAACCAAGTTTAAAAGCTATCAACACCTTAGATAACTCGAACTTGTTAGATTCATGAAGTTATTATATGTGTTATAAGAAGAAGCGTAAATCAAATAAATAAGCACTCTCACTGATAACCTCGAGGGGCCGGCAGAAATTTTGAATTGCCATTTGCCACCTGTTGTTTCTCTTTTATGGTCATACATTGATGACAAAAATATGAAATAGTTTTACACTGACTATGAGCTTTTATAAATTTACAAATTGAGATTGATGACAAATATTCAGAAGAAGAGCTTAATTTCGACTTCAAATAATAAATTAAATAAAAAAAATTGTAATGGGAAATTGTATTTATTGAACAGATATTTATTACAACTTACTATAGTTTATTTTAGTAATTAGCAATAAACTCCCCAACACTAGAGCTTGTGCCTTTATGCATCACAACTACAAACATGTAATAAACACTGTAGTAATATGAAAGAGTATACACAACTTTTCTATGAAAATTGTGTTAGAATATAAGGTGTGAGAGGTTAGAACTTGTGCTCTTAAGCAATATTGTAAACTACATTTTTTTATTGGTACAATTGCAAACAAATTGCAGCTACTGTCACAAGTTCTCGTATAGTTATTTGGCGTTTAAGAAACGCCAACGTGTCTGTCTCGGTTTAATGGCTCAACAGAAGGCAGCTTAACCAGAAAAAAATGCACAAACAAAGCTATTAAGTTACATTTTCCAGCAGTGTTATCGGATAAGACGCTGTCGCAACTTCAGTAATGCAACACCTTGGCGTTGACCGCCGACTGTTCCCTAACTTTTTCTGACCATATAGGTCCTCGGTGTAGTATGTACCCTATATGTATATGTCATAACAATGAACGAAACGTGAGGTCTTATAATCGAATCCGACTTTCGTCTTTTGACGTGAATTCTAGTAAAGGCTTTAAGCCAAATCTGTAATATTATATAACTGATTATTTCATGCACACACAATCTTTTAACAATTTTATGAAGAGAATATTGCAAAACATTTATTAAAGTCGAGCTCAGTGCGTTAAAATATTTTTGTTTGCACATTTTTCATATATCGTACGTCAGCACCTTATCAATCCTTATCAACTGTTGCTCTGTGTTTTTCTAGACTTGTTGCGGACTCGTTTTTGGAAAATAATCGTGTTGATTGCATGCTACGATAAATACGTACGCAAGTTGTATGTATGTAGTAACATTGACATAGTTTTAAAAGTTAAAAAGCGAAGTAATATCTTAGAACAAGTTCCAACACGAATGGGTGGGCTTGTTAGGACCAGATTTTTTAGGTCGCGGTAAACACTTAGCTAAACTTAATGATTTGCTCAAAGTTTTTCATTGCACTGTCATTATAAGTATCTTAAAAAATTGTCCAGGCCCAGCATGTTCCTAATAAAGATATAAAGTTTGTTAACACGTCACTTGCCATTATACGTGGCGCCTAATACACTTTTTATACTTAAATCAGAAATGTTGTATATTTATGGAAATCGTGAAGTAAAGTGAAGTGAAATTGTATAATAGATAGCTAATTTTATAAGGTATAGTGAGAAAAAGTTGTTTTTCTAAATTTTGGAATTTATGAATTTAAGCGATACAGTTAAGGTGTATTCTTTATTTACAAACTTTCGATCTTGATTTGGAGCAGAGTATAGGACATACACATGCCTTATTAATGTAAACATTTCTCACAATACTAAGGTGATCACTGCTGATGGTTTTACCTATGTTTAAAACATGATAGATTGAAAGGTAAAGTAAAAGTAATTGCGCTCGAGTTGATCAAAATATAATTTTAATATAACATTGCATATATAAAATTACACATACATAAACTATTGTCACTGAGAGTTAAGTTTGTCAATATATAATTGAACCATAAGGTTTTTTTGAACCAAATATAAATTCAATGATGAAATTTAAATAAATTAGTGGCCCTGTCACTTTTTAAATTGACGTCGCGAACGCCACAAAGGAACTAGATAATTTTCTTTTTTTATGGTATGTATTATTTATTATGTATTGGTGATATTACTATACATAATGTAATGACTGTGCCAGGTTTGCATCTTGTACAATTAGTAGCAAAGTAATCTTTGTTTCATTATTTCATTGATAAGTTGAAGTAAGTACATTGTTATAACGACACAAATGATTTAAAAAGAAACAATTCTGATATGACATTGATAGTGCTCTTTATAGAGCGGTCGGCCGATGTTGGATTCATTAGAAACTAGGACAGATGCGTCGTATCGCGGAGGGGGCACCCCTGCTGTGGCGATGTCAAGATCTCAACGCTATACATTACGCGCTAGACTTTGCATACAAAGCGAATAGGGTTGTTGATACATTAGATTTATTAGAATTTTAATATCTTTTACATAAATTACTTACGTTATTTTATCGCCTTTCATATTTTTCGGGTCTTGTCAAGGATCATTAGTAAGGTTATTTATTAAAAGAAAAAAAAACATAATTAGACACTGAGGGACTGCGTGCAAAATGCAATAAATATGACGTTAAGTTTCTTTAACAAACTCTGAAACTCTCTTTTCTCACGTCACTTATCCTTTCTATTTTTTTTATCCAACTGACCCAGAAGGTGAATAACCGTGTTTACTTTTTATGTGTACTATACGTTCCACTGTGACCTCTTGTAGTATAAACAGTTTGACGGACTTTGAAGAGTGCGTTCATTTCTCAAAGGTCCAAGCTAACCGAGTAATTTATCTGATATTGTTATTACAAAATGTTGTGGTTATTTTATAAAAAATGTACGTTGTTTAATATAATTGGAAATATTAGTTATCCAAAGGTATATTAAAAAAAATTGTTCTATGTCGAGGACTGTTCTGTATGGCTTCACAGAGCTGGTCGAGCTCTAAATGCGCTTAAACTAATCTCACTGTGATTAGTATATTTTGTTAAAGGGCATTGGTTAAATAAAAGCACTAAAACCAATAGTTGTTCAATTTATGCTAACCATTCATTAGTGACCTGACCTAACTGTATCTATCTGCCTTTTTTTGTTATGTGGCATGTGTAAAGGCAAGAGCAATGGCAAAAGGCAAATATCACAAATACGAAAATACACAATCTAACACGAAGTAAATTCGTTAAAATTATTGACTGGCCCAAATTAAACTTATGCCTCGGTGATACTGACGAAGGAGTTCCAAGATTATTTCAAAATAAAAACTCGTTTCATTATATTAACTTGATGGATTCTTTAGCGGTCAATGTCGCATACATATATAAAATCGATCTATATATACATATATAATATTGAACGAACACAACCACGTGTATTACCTTCAATTAGGCTAGAAGATGAATCAGTTTTCTCTATCTTCGTTTCCTTTCTCAACCGGAATAGATATAGCCATTGATGTTCTTGAAAATATGTTTATCAAATAAAAAATGAGTTTGTTGCCGTTGAAATGATGCGTAATTGTTCATACGATCAGTTTACAATATAATAAGCCTAGTTCGATTATGAACTGACGAAATTAAGAATACGAATGACTTGTATGTGATGATTAAAATTACTTATAGTCAGTCATTTCGAAACTTTATTAAATGGGTACTATATTTTTCCATTTGAAACATATTAAAAGTGAAATAAATTGGCGTGGTACCAACCATAAAAGCCACGGCCCACGTTTCTCGGTAAATAGTGAGTCGGTGTGTGCTCTGACCACATCCGCTCAGTGTGCACTCACACGTACACGCGCGCCGCTCGTCGATCGGCTATCGATTGTGACCGTTTTAAAACCGCGCCGCGCCGCGCCTACCTGTTTTTTTTTCTACATACTATAAAGCTATATTTGTAAACGGTCAGTTATAAAGTTAGTGATTTTAAAGCATTTTTTCTAAATAAAGAAAAATATTCACACCAGATATTTTTACATTTAGCATTGAGGAGGAAAGATGCGTAATATTGTCTATACTAGTATTATAAAGGGAATAATTTTTGTTTCATAGTAACATAGGGTACCTTAAATCATTAACAAAAACACTTTTCACCTACTTACTCTTACTATGTACTTACTACGTACTCTTTATGCCCTCAGGACGAGGTATCGAAATTGAAGTATGGTTTGATAGGCTCAAACCCTCCCATTACACATGGATTTCGTTAATTGTACGCGTCCACGATCGAGCAAAGGAAATGTATGCGCATACATTGCGGACTCCACCGCCGGCAGGAGCGTTTTTCCGTGGGCTGCTCGTTTAGAACGCAAATTGGTCCTCTGTACTGCACGATTCTATTTATCTCTTATACTGCAAATAGAGGTTAATGACGTTGTTGGTTAATTCATTTAATTATTATTAACTTATTGATTTAATACTTCTTTGAAGGGTAAGAGAGTGCCATGCAATGCATGCATGTCTCAAGATGTAAGTTCAGTAACAATCGATTAAAGATATGTACTATATTTATGATCGTATAACAAGATTAGAAAATCAATGACAAAATTCTGTTGAAAAATCCCAATAAGCTATGTACTATATGAGTTAGGGGCGCCAAATATGACTTTCAAACTCCGAGTTAAGCCAACTTAAATTAGTAATTGGATTAGAAACTTAGTTCAAAGTAGAATTATCTTAAATTAACGTTGAGTTATAGCTGGCATCGCGCCCCGCGCCGATCGTTCACATTATCAAAAGCGATATAATTTTACTCAAAGCTCTCTATTGTGCTGCGGAGTGTTATAGTCCCACGCCCTCTCTCCTCTGCCACCCCTCTACACCACCACCAGTCGCATCTCGCGAGGATCGTAGTGGGAGGAGGGGGAGGGGGTAGCCACCCCCCCACTGACCGTCCTATTAAAACTGTAATTACCGAACAGCTTTGCGAATTATTATTGTTGAAATGATTTTGTATTGATTTTCTGAATGAGCCGTCCTCATTGGGCGCGGTTTGTGATGTTTTAACACCGTGGTTTTCCTGTAAGTTAGTTAGTTATATAATATAAAATATTTTTAGTAGGTAGGCTCTCCCTAATTTTTTTTTAAATCGGAATGCTAAATGCACTCATAGTGCTAGTGTGTATTCTGTTGAGTATCGGTTATGGCTTCTTCCTGACATAGAATAATGATGGCCGAGGCTTCCCGCTAACAGTAACGAAGCTACCTTTGATATATATTCGATAATCTTAAATTCTACTTGGAGCTCGGAGGTAACAAACAAGGTTGTTAAATATTCAAAAACTGTAAGAATAGCAATATACATATATAAGGAATGGCAAGTGAAAGCAGCTTCTAGTGTCAAATTTTAATTACCGAAGTAAAATCGTAGAGTAATGAAAGAGATTTATTGGCAATATATACAAGTCGCTGACATAGCAAGCAGTAAACTCTGATGCAGCAAGACCTTGCTGACGCCATTGGCGATAAAATCCCCCGAATGTTATTGCACGAGAGACGCCTCGAGTACATTAAATTTCGCCATCTTTCACTTCAAGACGCTGAATAGACGTAGATAAAGGAATTTAATGTTCGCTCTTAAATATCGGAAGATAACAATGCTTCTTTTGATATTAGTGGAACAAACAAGCCGTTTGTTTTTTTAACCATTTTTCAAAACTAAATGTCGTCACTTCACTAAGCCCTGTGTAATAAATGAATAAAGTTTGTTTTTTTAAATAAAAAAAAAAAACTATAATTATGTAAGCAATTTCGACTGTTCCCCTGAGGGTAGACAGAGATAACAGATTTCCATTTAGATCCAGGCAAGTCTTTCGTTTGTACATCTAGGCATACTTGCTCGTCGGTGAGAGGTACCCACCTTTTTAATGTATCTTTAATGGACAGAGGAGGAGGATGGGCAGGAAAAGGGGTATTTTTTCCAATCCTCTTCCCCTTCCCATCCTATCCTTTGTAGGAAACGATGGGAAGAAGAAGAAACGGTAAAGAGGACTGAAACCGGGCCTCCGATACCTCACTTATCAGACGAAATCCAGAAGTATAAAATACTTCTACTTTACGCCTTTCTTCTGTGAGGTCATGATATTGCACCGGTCGAGCCGGCCCATTCGTGCAACAGATGGTTTTGTTGCCGGCTCCAACATTGTTAAACAATAAACTTTGTCACTCTTCCTTCATTCTAAGATATTGTTAATATTTTTATTGCAAACAATGTACCCTAAAATTCCATATGATGATTTGAAATATGATTTTAGCACCAATGTTATTCGATAGGGTGGCGTCCAAGAGGGGGCATAGTCCCTCGAGTTTAGTGACGTATGAGTAGCACGCTACCCTGTACGCGAGATATGACCTCGTTCCGTCCCCTCCGATTGCCGTAACATACTTATCAAAGTGCCAGTCAGATTATTCTTTTGGGAATTGCAGTCTTGCCTTATACGGATATACGAACTTGACAATGAATTTTCTGCTAGTGGTATGTGGACTTGTATTTATGATCTGCGATTAAGTTATATTTTGGGCGTAATACAATGTTTCAGTCAGATTTAATATTGTGATTGTTAATTGCAAACTCACTGAATTTGTATCCAGTTTATAGAACTTTACGTTTTTTTTTTTAATTATGTAATAATTATGACTTAATAATCTCGTCATATAGCTGTCCCTGTCCGCCCTATCGATTAAAATAAGTTAATTGATAACTCCATTACTTTTAAAGTAAACTTACAATTCAGTAAGTGTTGCCAAGAAGCAATTTAAAGATAGCATAGTTTGTCTCGTAATCTGGATGTTATGCAAAATTAAGTTGAGGTGTAAAGTTGTTGTTTCCAAACGTTAGCAACTATCTGCACGTGTGTAATGTGCAAACTTAACGCTCGGCTATAACAATCCCGTGGGACAAATATTCCACGAGTTGAGAATTCTCTATAATTTGTGCATACAAATTGCCCAAGTTTGACTCAAGTTGGGATACGATTGTCAAAAATGCAGGAAATATTTTACTCTACAAAAGTGTTGGTTATGTTTAGGTCTAAATTAAGTTGATTTAAGGCACTAGCTTACTTAATTGTCATTTGAACTCAAGTGATTCCGAGTCATTGGTAGAATGAATAATAAAGCATCGCGCAGCTTCGCTAACGGGTCAGAAGAAAGGGTCTTTTTTTATGCTAATCAGTTGATGTAATTGGCGACGCTACAAAATATAACTTTCAGACGGTTACGCATCCTCACATTCATTACCTAATATTATTATGCAGAATTAAGACAAAATTAGTCACGATTCTGCATGTCTATATATATTCTGGTATTCCTTTGGTGGTGTCTCATGGTTGCGTAATAGTTTGAATGAAAGTAAATCTTATGTTTTTGTCCCTTAGTTGGTGTATTCACAAACAAATCTAGCTTGCTTCTTCATACATAAATTTGCATTAAATACAATATTATTTAGCATTATTATAATGTGTAGCAATTTGCATTGTCCCTCACAATAGTCCCCGTCTATCACGTAAAGCCATGTTTAATTCTTGTCTCAAATCTTTGCATTAGATTATATTCTAAACTTTATTTAGATAAGCATTGTTAAGTTATACTGTAAGCTTGATGGCGTATCAAAAGATTATTTCAAACTCCAATTCATTATACATAAATTATGTGACCAAATGAATATATTATTCCATTATTTTTATTTACTTATATTATTACTTGCATTAAACGCTCAGCTTAACAACACTAGACATCGATCATCAGTTTTATGTTACCTGAATCTCACTTCCTGTACTACTTTTAAGCTAAATTCATACTTCAACTGCTAGAATAGAGGTTTGTTTAGACAAAGGGATAATAGTATTTCTTAAAAGTTTTCGTATTACTTTTTTTAACTTCTTATAAGAAAGATCTGTTGAATCCTATGCCTATATTATCACGTTCATTTAAGGATAAGAAGGAAGGAGGAAGACAGTGTCTTTGTACATAAAAGAAGATATTGATATCAACGCACGTCCCAAACTGAGCCCTAGAGACTTGACAGTTTGCATAGAGATTTCTGTTATTACGAGATATAGGCGAGCACTAAGAAATATTTTTTCTTAAGTCATCCCCTAAAGGTGCATGTGGCAATAATTATTATCCAATGTTTGTTGATCTCAGATATGTATAATCAATCTTATTAAATAGGGTTCAACTTAGGCTGAACAATCGTCGGTTAAAATAATTTGCACGGCGGGTGAAACCGTGGCGCTCAGCCTTTTATGTATATATGTCTATTGCTTTGTTAGGTATGTATATAAAAATTGGTCGTAGCAATACGTTTTCGTGATCATTCGGTTGTTTATTGCGTCGGAGCCTGTGGCGTACAATTTATGAGTCAATATGGCGTAGCCGTACGGAATACGTGTAATATTTGGCCGCGTGTCGTTCACCCTGTGAAATATCGACCGTATTGATGCGATATGCGACAGTCCGCAAGAGATATGCGCGCCCAATATATCGCAAAACTATGTTTTAACTGTAGACAGACGAAATGTTTCATGTCACAAACTTGGATTTTTTTTAAGTTGTAATAATAATAACGCGCACTATACCTGGCATGCGTTGTAATGCCACGTAAAGATAAAATCGTTGCAATTTATTACCGCTCAGCGCTTTTATATACTGAATATTTTGGTTTTTCATAAACAATATTTTTTTTTATTGTAGAAAGTGGTAAGCGGGTCACTTGATGTTAGGTGACCGCTACCCATAGACATCCGCAACAACAAAACGAGTTGCAGATGCGTTGCCTATCTTCAATGGAGGGGATAGACAGGAAAAAAGGATGTTTCCTTTTCCTATACTTCCCCTCCCCTTCCAATTCTCTTCCCCTTTCCACGCTCATGATGGAAAAGGGAGAAGGATAAAAACTATTTTACGAGCCAAAAACCTTGGCAGAGTCGTACAGAGAAAGAGAAGTTATAGAAGACAAACCTAAATTCATTCATTACAAGAGATCTTCATGGACCTTGTAAGTTCTACCAAAACGTATATTTCTGTTAAGTTGAAGAATACAAAATACATGCGTTCACTTTTTCCAGTCTGAATTTACTTTACAATTTCCATTTGCTGCGAATTCGTATTCAAGAAGGCACTCAAAATAATTTAAATTTTAAATTATAAATTTATGTAACGCTTAGTTTAATATTCGATTGATACATTTTTATCTTAAATTTATACATGTAACTGGTACATTAGCTTAACAAATACATATCACGCATATCCATTTATGTAAACAAGGCCGTATAGTTGTACTGGCAGCGTTGCTACGCAGCTGGATCCGCCATTTTTGGTTTAGGCAGGTGGTTGCGTCGTAAGTACTCCATTACTTGGGAGATGTTTGTATAATTACATTGAGTAGGTTGGTAATATAGCCTATGTTTATGAATATGTGTTATACGTTTTGTCGTTTGAAGTACTGTACTAATCCAACCTACCAGTGGGCCGCGACCGAATGTTGAGTGACGAGCTAACGACCGGACGGTCACTGCCTGACGACAGTGTTGTAAAGGCATTCTAGTTTGTGGCTATATCTAATTTTACACCTTTTTCTAAGAGGCCCAGAGGTGGGTCTAAAGATTGAAAATTTTTGATACATGGGTCGGATCCCGGTCAACTTTGGAGCCCACTGCCTTATATTGTTATTACAGCTAGGGCGTAAAGTTAGTTATCTGATTAGAATTCTGAACAACCGAAGTTGGCTTCGAGATGGGTTCAGACTTTGACCTTTATTTTTTAATCATGACACCGATAACGAATATTTCTTGAACTTTTATAAATTTCTAGACGTTTCGTAATCAATTTAATAAATTGATGTTTGATATTAGTTCTATACGTACTATATACCTATACTATACCCAAAAATAACTACACGTAAATTCCACCTGTTTGTACTTAGATAAGCGTCGTTGACTAAGCCGTTTTCGTCAGGGATTAGGTTTTTTTACGGTTTCCGGACGTTCGTTGATTCGTCGGTTTGCGTTCGGTTAATGAAAGCCGGAGCGATCGCCGCTAATTGGATGTCGTTTAGTGCCGGTGCAGCGGCGCGCGTTTGTCGCAAGGTCGATGACCTGCGCGGACCCCGCTTGTCGCCTCAATAGATGCTAAAAGAATATCGCTTTATAGTTTTTTGTTCATTCAATGACGAGAGCGACGACGTCCGCCTCTGTCTGTTTGTCTGTCTGGGATACATTGACCTCGTCTCCGTCACGATTGTGCATGGCTATACTATGTTATGCTTAATGATATATCTCAAGTATTGTCTTGTGTTGTGGGACACTAGCTGTGGACTGAGCTTTGATCTGTGTTGTCAACTGTCAGCGTAAGATTATCTGTTTTTAGATGAATATTTAATATTCGAGTAATGAAATTTAGTGTCGCATCGAAATGTTATAAGGTACCTTCCAGTAAGATTTTGTATTGTTGTCAAATGATTTTTCACTCATTTTTGGTGCTCTAAAATGTTTTATTTTTATGGATAAAGTATATATAAATACACCTAAAAATAAAGTATCTAAATGCAACATTTTATAAAAATCGTTTCTGAGGGAAGCTGAGACAGAGCTGAAATATACAAGAATTGATTGCTTAATATTTAGTTGTGTTCCCCTATAAAAAGATAATTAGATCATCTTGCCATTGCTGACCGCGAATTATTTAAAAAAAATTGAATGTCGAAAAACAATTATTCAATTTACAAACACATATTACAATTATCATTTAATTTTTAAACTAGTACGATTTTCGAGAGTCAGACTTTAAAGTTGCACTATAACTGCTTTAGTATCGCCGGCGCATATCCCGACTAACTTGAATAGGAATTGTTACGAGGAAAGTTTTATTACAAACCCAAAGTTTGACAACTACGCCGAGCGCTCTTTCGATTCAGTTTCGACTCCGCTAAAACTTCCAACTTCGCTTAACCCCTACGTCGCAACTAGGGTTGCTTAAAGATGTCAATAAACCTGACAACATATTATATTTATTCAATCAAAATGAATTCTATGTATCTTATATTATTTGTAAGTAAATAATACTAAAGTATATAAATACTCATTTTTTGTAAACAAATTTTATGTTGGATTGGCATATTGATATTGAATAGAATTAAAAGTCTATAATCATGACATTAAATAAATTTGCATTCCTTGTACAACCCTCAAACGATTCCCGGGAACTCGTGAAACTTGTACGTTCCCGACATTCCTCTACACAGTTCCCTCAAACTTTAATAAAAGAATAAAGGGAATTTGTCTGAGTAATTTATTCGCAGTTGCTCACGTTTATCTTTGCCAATAGCGCCATTACCGGATGTTTTATTGACTTGAGTTTGAAAGAAAAAACTACGTTACAAACGAAAAACAAGCCACTAAAGTCGCACGACGTCGAATTTGATATAACGCTCGCTCGCTGCTGAGTCACGTAAGTGGCTGGAGGGGGCAGCGGGGAGGGCGGCGTAGTGTGGGAAGGGGGAGGAAAGGAGCTTGAGGTGAGGGGAGGTGCAGGAGGAAACAGCTCAGCTCAGCCAGCTATTGTAGTATTGTGGAGGCGCGTTGTTTTTGCGAGGAGTTGTGTCAGCGGCAGGACGTGAGCCGCGTGGCCGCCATGAATTAGGTTTGGGCTTAGGGCTGCGCCGTATTATAAAATATAATATATAGGTATTAAAAATTGATCTTAAACCAATTTATGTTTTAATTTGCTGAACTAGGACTCTGCCCCGGCTTCACTTAGGTAGATAGACAAATAAAATATTAAATGTAGCTTAGGTTACTCCCTGATAGAAAATCTTCCTATAGGTGAAAGAATTTTTCACAATCCGTTCAGTAATTTTCAGTTAATCCGGAACAATCAAATCTATTTTCCACATATTAGGATAGGTAAATGGAATGATTTTAATATATTTTCAATTTATATGTTTATAGCTAGCAAAGTCAACAAAATCTAAGTGAATTTTATACATTTTTACACAGACAGCGATCAGTTACATTTTTATTATATGTATAGATATAAAAGAAGAAACTGAATGACTGAACTGACGCACAGTACAAACTTTTGGGCCTAAGAGACATGAAATTTCGCACGGGGATTTCTGTTATTACGTATGCGTATGTTTATATTTATAAATGTAGGGGAGGACGGTTTATATAAAAGACGGCGCGGTGGGTGAAACCGGAGGGAGAACTAGTATAAAATAATTGCTAAAAATTGTTAAAATTTACACGTATTAATATAAGATAAGCATATCTTACGAAAGAAAAGGTGTGAAGCTGGCAGCCCTATTGATACACAAGACGTTCGTAAGGTCTCGAGATTTATGCGGTAGTTTTATTATGCCGCGCAAGTATCTCGTGTGTTATCCTGCGCCGTAAAAGGCGATGGATCTAAGCTACCCCTTTTTTAGTGTTACACTCGCTTGTCCGTGGGATCTGATTCTGATGTGCATTCATACATTATGTAAGATGTATGAAACTGATGCTAGTTCTCAACTTTTTATATTAGTATACGTACAGTGAACGGAAATAAAACATGAAGCTTTCTTATCGCTCCAAAATACTATAACGTAAACTGTACAGTGATGGGCGGGGCTTATAAAGTATACCGCGATTTTAGTTCCTTCATTACAGCTGATAGGTGTGGGAATTGAGTGGAGTTTTCTGAGAGACAAGTGTTGCAAGCCGAGTAGATTGTCACACGTGATCAATTTACTCACCAATTAGCCGTTACTACTATTTGCTGCTTAGCCAATTAGCGACGAGTGTTGATAATGTAGCCAATAATATCGCCATCATTTGCGATGGTTATTGAGAACAAACTAACTGTTTAAAGGAAACAAACGACGTGAGCCCTGTTTATTGAAGAAACTTTTGTTTGACGTTACTCTTCTATGTTTTATTCGTTCACTGTTTTATAACATGTACTTTTAAGACGTTTTTACTAGTGTGTATGTATTTTTTTTATATAAGGGGGCAAACGAGCAACGAATCGCCTGAGTTTAACCGTATTCTTAACGATTTTGAGATATACGTTATTCTGTAATTGAAACTGTGGCATTGAGAATCTATGACTTTATAATATCTTTGTCTTGATCTCCCACATAGGATTATCAAATGTAAGATTAAAATAACGCCAATGCGCATTGTATCGGACGACAGAAATATATTTTAGTTCAAACTTACATATGTCAGGTGTCTTTTAAAATTGCTTTTCACCCGCTTTTCTATATCTTTGTGTTCTCTTCTACTTTTTCTCTGTTTCTATAACGTCCAGTTTTGTTTTCCGGTGTAAAGACCTACGATGAGTCAGTTCGGAAGTACGATTGGGACAAAACTGTAAAAGGCAATTACTTAGTCGGCACAAAGTTGGCCACCGCCCGACATTCGTCGGGGGCTGACGACTCTTGCAATTTTTATTTCCGCCGAGCACGCCAGCCAAGCCGAGGCTCGTGGCGTGTTTTTATTTCGCTAGCAACTCTAACGCTTGTATGTTATGCGTTTTAGCTTTTAGATATTTTTAAGCAAGAGTTGCAAACGCAATTAACTTGCTAAACGTAGCGTTTTTTTCTCTCTTGAGCTAACAACTCTGGGAAATTTATACGCATTAAATGTACCGTGTTTCGATTAGAGTAACCTTTCGACTACGTTTTGTCTGTTGTGCAAGTTATGAGGTCGTCGACCTTTCGCCAGTTGAAGTCTGTATAGATAGACTAATGAATGTGCTAATGAAGTTTTTAGTCGTGACCGGTATTGTTTGTTTGTCTGTGTGTGAATAATGATTGTTTTTTTTTCTAATGCTGAAGTGTCTACACTTTGTTTCTAACATATTTCTTTGAGTAAATAACTGTCGACAACCTCAGAGCTCAGTAGCGGAGAGTAATTAGCTCATTTGCTACTCCTGGGTTCGATATTTATCCGCACTAAATTATGTGTTAATTTTTCGTAAAGTTCATTTGATATTTTTAGTAGTTATGTGTTTGGTATGTGTCGTTTTTAAGATTACATATAATACTAAACATCTTTTAAGCGGTCTGGAGTTGCTAGAGTTAGAAAATCGGTATCCGCTTAAACGAACTAATAGGAACACTAAGGTCCAAAAAGCAAAATATAAATATAATTTATTAAATTTTGATATATTGGTTAGTTAATAATAAATAAAAAGCTGTCTATCGTACTCACGTTCAAGCAAAAGTCAGCCGTATCGTAACCATGATCCGTACAAAAATATGATAAGATTGTATGAACTGGATTTAACTGGTAATATCATGTGTTTGCTGTATTATATTTTATCTGATTGAAGTGTAAAGTTGTGACGCACACAGATACACGCTTATGTACAACAGGGTGTGTCGGTAAGCCAATGCGTTTTATGTTTTATTTACAATTATTGTTGTGTGTTTTGTAGTTGAACACGTTGTCCGAATTGAAGGCTGATGGAAACTAGATGTCGTCAGATAAAGAGGATCATAAGCAGTTATAATTCACATTTTTAAACTTGTAAAATTTTCAAGATGCGATTTTCGTAGTTAGTATACAAAAATGTTTACTGGAACAGAAGTTTTCAATTTATTTGATGTTTGTTTCCAATAGTTCTATTATAATCTTAAATCCAAAATGACATTATATAGCGTAATGATTTAGCAATACTGATTTGCTATGGTCGATTGTTTGTCAGTTTGTATAATTTTTACTCTAACGTACACAATTCACGCCGTTGCCCGAATTAAATAGTGTTTTCTTTCTTTACGAGTCTGTCTGAGAGATAGTGATCTCAGTGAAAAGTAGAGGAAAAGTAGTTTAATAGTTAAATAAGTTTTATCATTATTTATAACACATAGTTTTGTATAAGCTGGGTATGTTTTTGTATAATATAATTATCGATGCTCATTCCCTTGGGATTTTTGCTTAAGTACGCTCAATGTTATGTGTACTTTAACGCCAGCTGTGTTTTCGCTCTAACTATAGTTGTATAAACAACGGAGGTGGTTCTCGCTGGCAATTCCGCTTACGTTGTTAATAGCTATGCGGTCCCCGGCATTGGCTATGTTGGCCACACGTTGTAGAAGATCTTAGGAAAGTTAACTATTTTTTTTGCCCGATCGACCAAGGAGGGTAATGTTTCTCGGTACGTATGTGTGTCCGTTCCATTGTGTTTAAAGAGTGATGTCATTAGGAACTTAATCTTCCCCGGAGTGTCATAGCTGCCGTATCTAAAAGGTTTTTTAAACCATTGTATTGCTTCATCAGAAGTGATAGTCTATCGAGTCTTGCCTGTATGGGTTAGAATGGTTTCAAAAAGTAATGATTCTTTAAATGTGTACAAAATATAGTATGATTTTTATTTTTCGTTATCCTTACACATTTATTGTTTGCGTGGTCACAGTAGCGGCGTCGACATTTTTTTCCAACTGTCGCCGCGCGGTGACGCAAACGAATCCGCCGCTATCCGGTTTCTCGGAATTGTTTTCCGAAGTACATTCACTGAAAATGTAACGTCCTTTTTACCTTTGCTGAGCTTTTGACAAAATTGCTCGCTCATCTTTTGATATTTGATGATCTTATTCCTTATACCTTATATAACTATTACATTATATTACCTTATATATTTTATATAACTAAATTATTGATTTATTTTGACAAGTATTAGAAATACTTTTTTGGTATAATTAAAAATTAAAGTTTAAAATATTAATTACTTTTTAATATGTTTACCATAGTAAAGTCGAAATCTTTTCTCTTTGTCTCTAATAAAACATTCTAAATCACTTTTGTGTTTTAGGTTAGAAATTTTATACTTCACTATTAAATAATGATTACTTAAAAGACCATGCTATCTATGATTTACTGTTTCTGTTCTATCTAAAGTGATACTGTCCCTTTGCGCTTCAAATAGAAACGTTTTCTCTTTGACTAATAAAGGAATACTGCATCCAGACCGATTATGTTCTTAACGCTTCCTTAGTGTCACTCCATAAAAAAAACCGTAATGTTACGGTGGTTATGTTGCAAGTTTGAACTTCAATAAACAGTAGAGGCAAAATTAAACGCAACATGATACTGTTTATATTAAAGTTTCAAATGTTAGTTGGTAGTTTCAAAGCTTAGGGCTGTAATGTTCGTTCTGAACATTTATTTAAAGTTTTGTTAAAAACGAAAATATGATACCTATATTAAATGTTTCATACAAGAACCCAAGAATGTCACCCGTGGTTTGACTCGGTAATATATACATATATAACTATATTTTTAAATTAAATATGAGACGCATAGGGACGCTACCTCGTCCTTACCATAAAATATTAGCAGCGTTGATAAAAAACATACAATTGTGACAGTTTGTTTCTTAAGATTTGTTTAATAAAGAATGTTGATAGGGTTAAAGTTTCCTTTAAAAACTTAATAAGGGGTTATTGACCCATGTTAAAATAAATAAATGTATGATTCGATAATTTTGACAGCCCTATACATTGAAGTGAAAGACTGCGATGCGCGTATTGGCACTTTGCAAGCGAGACACGGGACGTGCTTCAATAAGAAATTCCATCGTCGATACATCATGCTGATTGTTATCGATAAGTGCTGAAATGACTCTCGCGTTCCGAACGTATGGAGTCTTGACGCCACTACGTGACGGGAAGATTAAGATAGCGCTTTCTATATAATTAATGAGCCGCGCTCAGCCCGAGCGGCGATAATGCGTGTCATATATGTATACATGTAGCACATCACTACAATTGACAACTGACAGCTTTATAGTGATGTATACGAACAGAAAATCGATATTGAATGCGGTTGTCGAGAGAAACTAAAGTTAGATAAATTATTAACTGACTTGAAAAACACAAGTTGACGCCTCTCAGTGTAGGTACATAGTTTTAAAAATTAAAATATATTTTTATTGCACATTTGTTATGTTCTTAATATATAAAATATCTATTATATAAACTATGTGCTATAACGTATATTAACGGATAAATTTTCAGTTTTAGTTTGTTCGTGATTGTTATTATTTGTTTAAAAATAGTTGTATTGAATGATGTGGTATAATCAGAATTATATATATATATATATATAAAACTCATGTGTCCGGCTGTAATAAAAAATGTAAACTAGTGCCCATTAAACTGGCTGGAACTGGCTAATGGGACATCATACATTGCATTATTAACGTGTGCATTTCTATGAAGCGGCCATTCATTATGCCTTATTGCGACACTCGTTGATTTTATTCTCCCACTAGGCTCGACCATCGGCATTCAGGAGGTGAGCGTACGTCAGCTAACAAAAACAAGTGTAATATCGAAAGACCGCGACGCCCTCTACATTGTAATCGCATCGCGGACCGGTTTAAAGATGGCCAGGTGGGCCGCTACCGACCAATGATTAGATTAAAAAAAGCAAGTCCTGCTGAGTACTGGTCCTTGATCGTTAAGTATAAGTTATGTTATTTGAGTAAATCGTACCTTAATTAATAAACAACGCAACTAATAAAAGCTCACGCCTTTAACCTATAGGGTTTGAGTAGTTTAAACTGTTCTGTGGGCTTCATAAGTTGATAAATTGAGATAACATAAAATGTTTTTTATTGGTGACAAACGCGAAAATACAATTTTTTTATATATAATATTTTAGTGTAGATATACAATAATCCTCACACATATTCGTTATCATTTAGTGTATGTTTATCACATACTCAATAAAGTATCTTTATTCATTTGATACGCATTCCGGGCGGTCGTTGATAAGGATATAGTTTTATTATCCACCCGTTATTCGTTTGCACGGCTAAGAATACGCGTGATGCAATGCGCGACGGTGGCGGTCCGTGACTCATGCAGCCGGCTTCGAATAACAACACCGCGTTGTCATTAAAAAAAAGCTATAGGTTTAACACACACGTTTTTCTAACTCATTCGGGAAGCAGAGGCATGACAGCTATCCCAACTCCATCGATCCTATTAGATTGAACAATGAAATATGCTCTCACGTCCTTGACCCAGACGGGTAGGCAGAGATTACGTGAATTCATTTGACACGATCTTGGCGCACTTCTCTTAAATATCATCGCTTTTACTTTTCTTTAGTATAATATTACGTGTAGACACACGCCTGGTCTTTATCATTTTTTAGTACACTAGTGATCCGCCCCGGCTTCGCCCGGGTGATACTAATTATGTTGATCCGATCGCTACCGATCACAGGAACATACGCTGGGACAAAGTGAACGATTCCTGAAAATTTCATAGAAATCATTCCCGCCGTTTTGGAGTCTATAGGGAACATACATACACACATCGAGTTTTATTAATATATATAGATATATCGCGCGTTCGAACAAACCGATTCGAGTATTTGTTCATCGCGCGTACAGCAAAGAATTGGTAGAATTTTCCAGCGTCAGTGTTTCCTTTCTAAATGACGTGAGTCAAGAGAAAAGTCAGTAGACCATCCTTCGACATCATCACCGCTTAACATCGGGTGGGATCGTGGTCCAGCGCTAGTTTGTTTAATATAAAAGAAAATCTAATTATGATGTGGCGGCCGCTATCTACCAACGAACCATTAAACGTTTTGCATTTAATATTGTCCGTGGCGTGACAACTGTAACCGCTACGCTTCGAGGTCATCTCTCGCCTCTTGTTAAATGTTTGCATTAACATAGATTGCGTCGCCGTCCGGTTGGTTTTGCTGTTCGCGCACCGGTTCTGGGTATCCGTATCCTTGAATTGTCATTGAAATTAACAATCGATTTAGTGAAATAATTACACAAAGAGTTATCTCTGGTCCTGGCGGTTGTTGTTTACGCCGGGCACTAATTTAGGCATGTTATTTTTGTATGCATCAGTCTAAAAATTCTAGAACCATCGATGTCAAATCAAAAGGTAATCCAACCTACCAGTTAAGAGTTTACTTTGAGTATGAAAAATGTACATATTATATACTACTCCCTCGCCTCGACTTTGCTCGAGTTGGTGGGCAAAGAAACGCTTATTCACTGATAGAAGCTCTATATGTTGGTGAAAGGATTTGTTAAATCGGTGCAGTAGTTGTGGTTTATCCGTAACAGACAATCAAATATTTTCTCTATATAATAGTAGATAGATTAACAAGTCAAAATATTGTAGACATTAGTAAATTGTAAGAGGAATTTATGAGATCATAAGCAAGGGTTATTATATTGCGTCATTCATTGTCTAATGTTTTTAAACTGTAACCTTTCACACTGCCTAAAACGTTCACATAAAACATATTGTCATCTCAGTTTTTTCAGAGGGCAAGACAGAGATAATAACATGTTTTATATGAATGTGACATCGGTGAAAATTCTAAAATTACTTAAGTATAATTAAATTTTCTTAATAATTTTCTAATAGCAAAAGAAAGATCGTTAAGTAAGCTTTAGCTATCGTTTTTTTTTGTAGTCACTATTTTCGCTGCGCCTCGCGAGCCATTCAATATAAATCGTCGAGTGATTAAGGCCAGGCGCCGTAGCTGGGTCGCTGGTAGGTTACGTAGACAAGGGCGGTGACCTTGGAGTCACCCCCGCGTCTTACCCCCGAGCGCCCGAGGCGCCGCCACCCTTCATCCCCTCATTCCGGGGGGGTGGGATGTGAGCCGACTTCTGAGAGATGTATTCCTTTGACGGTTGTCGGTCGGTACGTAGTTTATTCATGTCGAACTCGGGGAGCTCAGAGCTGACGGGAATTTTTATTGTTCCATCTTTCGAACACCTTTTGCTTTTTTTCTTCCCCCCCTTTAGAATGTTTGTTTTAAAATTATTATACTGGCCAGCACTAGTTATGGCACAACTATAGTTACTGTGTTTCGTACACGTTAGAAATCACAGCCAAGAGCCTAGTAACTTTACTGTTTATGCTCTCTTGTTTTATAAGGTTATTTTATTATTAACATTTCTTGTATCCGTGTATTAATTCGCCTATTCATTGTAAGTTCAGGCTACTTCGATACTCAATATAAAACGCACAGTTAATTTTGTTTTAAGTAGTAGTTAATATTTAATGGCGCGGCGCCTGTTATAGCCGGCTTAGTTCTATCAATACTAATAAGTTTTAATTAACTACATTTAACTGCCTTCCTTCAGAACTTGAGAAACGCTACTGATCGTTCGTAGGAATCGTTTTTTAATTATAGTTGTACAATGTTGCTGCTTGTTGTTGGTATATCTTTATGTTCTATGTTTAATAATTGTGATTTCTTATATAATATCCTGGGTATATAATATCCCCTTCACACACGGCCATCTGATCGCAAACGTTATATCCGTTATGAAACTCCCAGGAAAAATACGGATCTAGTGACATCTCACTCTATAATATCTGTTACTTCGTTCAGGCCACAATGAACGGACATACATACCTCCTTCTGGGTTAGTGGACAAAAATGGGTAAATGGTTGGAGATTATCAATTATGTTGATATCATAATAACCATTGATCCTTCTTGAATCCCGGGTGTCGATAGAATTAGTGAAATCCATTGGGATATTTACATTTGTAATACATTCTAACTTCTAAGAAAGTAGATCGAAATAAATGTAAGCTAGAATCACAATTTGTAATCAAGTGTGCTTTTGAGGCGACTAATCTATCAAATCTGCTATACCATGAACATAAAGAAGTGTATTTTTCCACAAAAATACAATCAAATTAATTAAAATCCAGTGTTTTATATAGATTATGGTCATTATCATGTTTTTATGTCATCAATTAGGTAAAACTAATTAGGTATGCGTTTGAGCACATTGCTCGTTCGCCTTGCATATTTTTTCAACATTCAAATCGTGTTTCCAGGTAAGGTCGAATCCAATTTGTCGTGTAGCAACTTGCCTGACAAGCGAAGCAGGGGCGCGGGGTGAGTCATTTTCGGCTTTTACTGTAATGAAAGCTGCCGTACATACTGCTCGACGCCTATTTTTTTTTCTATGTTGGCACCCGGCTTACTATTCTACGACGCTTTTAACTTAAATTAAATTACTAAAATGATAGGTTGACTTAAGTTAAGTGATTAATGTTTGTGTAAAGGATTGGGTTTTCATTAATATCTTGTTAATTAAACCTTTATAAGTCACGTATTGACTCACATTATTAATAAACTGTGCGATTTGATAGGTACTACAAATGATTACGATGTGGAATTCCTGGCTGAATCATGCTCCAAATTTTAGCCTAAAATGTGTCGCGTGGTTGGAGCATGGCTTTCGGGTTTTTTGATTACGTAATTGTTATTAACGTAAATATGTTTATATAAAAAAATATATGTTAGAAAAATTGCTGAAAATGGTTATTGTAAAATAACTTATTAGCATTTTTATAAGATACTAGTTACACTCGCAAACGTTGTAATGCCACGTAACTATAAAAAATGATTGGCATATTCTATTATATCATAGCATTGTGCAAGAAGTATGTATAATTAAAATCGAAAAACGGTTTTTTTTACTTATAAAGATTTTTTGGACCACAAACCTATTCGGGCGTTCTCGGAACATCCTACCAAAGTTTTATCACAATCTGATCAATTGATTAGGAACGCATAGAAGACAAATAAACATACAAACATTGATGTTTATTTATATAAACTAGTCTTTTTTTATATTATAAGTTTAAATTAAAATAATTTAAAATTCTTCAGTGTTGCAATATGTAAACATTAACATCTATTTTTGCACGGCGCCTTTGCAATTTTAACCCAATCGACCATCCGTATGCCATTGTTACCTGCAAACCGGCTGGTGTACCGGCCACCTGCCTATAGCTTTATTGATATTCACAAAAGGGTCTTTGGACTCTGTAGCTATACTGTAATATGTTACGGTTCGCTCTAACTGGGGGACAATTTGGATGGTAGAGACCCCAACAATAACATATGTTTTACTAGTGGGCCGGCTCGACCTGTGAAATATCACGACCTAGACCAGAATACAGGTATGAAGTAGTAGTATTCTGTGATTCGTCTTATGAGTAAAGAAACAATTCAATACCACTATATATAATTTTATGAATGAAAACAAAAGCGTGGCGGTAAACCTTTAACATCAAATACATCTTTCTTATGCTAAACTTTACATAAATCTTCCATTCACCTTTTTGTCCCTCGTGACATGTCATAATTTCCCTAATCAGCTTTAGGTATTGGAAGTAATATATAAAAATGAAGCTATGTAGAGTATTTAATTTCTATAATTGGTGTTAAGTCATGTTGCCGGGCGACGTCTTTGTATCT
>JWHW01029379.1:211689-222158 GCA_000931545.1 Papilio glaucus | reverse complement strand
TGTTGTCTAAGTCGTTCACCTTGCGCTCCAAAACAACTTCTGATGTTTAATTCTTCTTCTACAAAGGAGCCTACACAAAGATCATTATCGGAGCCGGCGACCGGGCTTTTGTAGAGCTGCGTGTTGCCGCACAATCACCCAGTGTAAACCTACGTTCTATTATTATTATTATTATTAGCAACGTTTGTATTATTGTAAAGAGGAAAACGTAACTCGAAATAGCGCGGCGCTAGCGTTGACGGACGACAGCGCGTCAAAATTGTCCGTTCGTGTGAATAGGGTTGGCAATCATTTGAAAAAAAAACACAATGCTCGGAAATGGTATTTTGTCACTAAAGTTTCTTATTGTTATTTTTTTTCGTTCTATTGACGTCAGGTATATTTTTGAATTAAATCGATAGAGATTACATTCCTCTCATAATTGATACAATAATACTGTCAAGAATCTCTGTTATTTATTTATTTAGTCTGTGTTTTGTGTGTAGTAGGAATTTCATTTAAAAACTAATTTTATTCACAACACTAATTTGTGCTTAGTAAATTCATTATTCGACAAACTATTTTTGTTTTAACTTAAAATCCGATGGAGCGAAAATAGCGCCACGCATTTTGCAACTGTGCGACCATTTTTAAATGGTCGTGTGTTTTTTTTTTGTTCGCTTCCATTTGAATACGGACGGGGCTTTGTGTCATTTTCGGACGAACGAACGCTTCGGTTTCCGCAGCGAATCATCGAAAAAGGCATTGTCGTTGGAACGCTTGCGTGCGCCACGCTTCATTAGCGCCCGCTAGAGGCCGCTGCAAACGATGCAAGCTGACCGTTCCACTATGTACTATTGTTATATATTGAATATATACATATGTGCACTTGAGTGCGCGCGTGTTCAGTGAGATACGGGCACTGCGTTTGAACATTTTTTTAAATGAATTGTACATTCGGCACATCGCACGGGCTACGGGATTATTGTTCTCATTGTTGTTTTAGTTTTATTATTTAGTTTCATTTGTGAACGGAAAGGCGAAGTTTGTATTTGCAGTTTATGGATTAATAAATGATCTTACTTTTAACAGTCAATCAGAGTAAACGGAGATTACAATTTTCTGTTCACGTTTCACTCAACTGAGACTATACACCTAGTAAGACTTTTTTTTATAGGAAGGTAATTCTGACCCAAGAATCCAACAAAAGAAAAAAGTTTCGATTTGAATACCAACATAAACCAGTGAATTCAGATAAAATAGATAAAAGTATTTGATAAACATCAAATTTAAAGAAAGGCTTTTGAAAATACTCCACGATTTTGATGACAGATTTTAGTATTTACAAGTTATTATGTTAAACTCAAGTATAATCACAGTTCACATAAATTTTGAATATTATTATCATTTTAAAATATTTCTACTTGGTGGTAATATGAATACATTAAATACAGGTTTTTCTATAGGTGAATACAGTCGTATCGTTTAATTATGGAGCGTTGGTTCTGTGCCTATTCATCGCCTATTCCCTGTCCGCCGGCCGCGTATGGACCAATTTAGAAGATTCGTTTTATAGACGTCTGAATGGGCCTCCACCGAGCAATTTCCGCCCGTATATTTCTCATGCTTGTTATATGTGACTCAACTGACAAATTTTACTGACCTTCTGCCAACCTTTTTGCTAAAATAAAATTTAGATTATAAATTATATTGTATACTGGTAAATAATTGTTGAGTGTGTGTTGGCAGCGGACGCCCTAGTTGCGCTTATATCTATCAGTTTAGTGGCTTACTAAAAATGGGCGATATAAGGAGTATCCGTAAACGTCAAGCATGTATGTGTATATCTATGAATGTAGAAGAAGCAAGAGAGGTGTCAGGATCGCGCTTAATGATCAATGATCTCTACCTACCCTTCTGGGTTACGGGCGTGAGCGTATTTTTTATATACAATTTGTAATTTGTAAATAGACTCGAAAACTTGAAGTAATTATGTACTGCACTGTACACGCAGAAATAATGGGTTCCAGCTAGTTATTTCCAATAGCTCTCAAATGTTTTTCTCTATTAACTGCCTTACTATATACCGGCGCATGTTGTTGCGCAATAGTCGTTAATAAACACACGTGTTATTTGCGCCGTTCGAGAAGCTTCCAGACGACAGCAGGCCGCGTGCCGACGCCACGCGAGATTGTCTGATGTGTGACGTGTCGCGCGTGATGCAGCGCTAAACACAGGGCTGTCACTTGTCCGCGTTATTATAATGTTTTAGTTAGTCGGACATTTGGCAGCCCTGATTGTTATAACACGTTAAGTAGAGTGTAATTACAGTTTTGAAGGGTTTTTTTTCTATAACACCCAAGTCTAATTCTTAGTCGAGGAAAATTTTTGAAACAAAGAAAAGAACATTTGTTCGAGTTTTGTTGAAGGCCCCATATGTTGAGAGAAATGGCGTAGTAATAATACGAAAGATGCAACCAACAGACTTCAAATTTTACTATATAAAAACGGAGAAGTGTTTGCAGTGTTATAAACATTACAAGATTTATTTGTACTCCGAGAATTTCCAGTATATATTTCGTTCGTTAGTTCGCCGAGCTCATTTACATATCACTGTTTGCTTTCTTTGGGCGTTATTTGGTAATGGTTAATCAAGTCAGTTGCAAAATAAATAAGTGGTAGATTTTGCATGAACATGAATTATGATTTGAAAATGTTTTTTTTTTATAAAAGAAGTTGGCAAACCGGGGGCCACCCTGATATTGCAATAAGCAAATTAGTTGCAAGTGCGTTGTCTACCTTTAATGGACAGTGGAAGGGGTAAACAGGTTATTTACTTTTCTTACTCATCCTCTCAAATACTCTAAAAAAAAGACTAAAATTAGGCATCCTGCACTACGACGGTTCCTCGTTTCTACTGTGAGAAACATTGCCCGAGGTAATGACACATTAAAATTGTGAAGGGACGTGAAAAGTCATCGTCAAATTGTTTTATTACATCTAAATAAATTTCACAAAAATCTGTTTTATTTTTGTTGCTTCTTCACTGTCAGTAATATATTTTTTTTGTGAAATTTATTTATCTAATGGCTATTGATATTGTCGATATAGATTTTCAATATCCCTCTATTGATAATTTAATCTTATCGGCAAAAACCCACATCGCCATCTTTAGTTATAGGGAATCCCCGGAATTGGTACCGAGGTGGATAGTAACACAATAATTAAATAATAGTCTTAAATCTTACAGCATATATTATTTATATATATCGTTTTTATTACGAATAAGTTATATAAAATTCATAAGTGATTTATTTTGTTTCTATATTAAAACAAGAAACAGATGAAGATTAATTTTTAAACCGAAGATTGACACCTAATTGAAGCTTATCTAATAGTACATCCATATAAATTATATTGTTGACAATCGAAGTACCTTAGATACTGTTTGGGACTACTATTTGTTATAATGTTGAACTTCTTAGATTTATTGTCCACACTTACGTATATCGATCAGATTAGTGGCTTAGAAGGAATACACGTAACCGACTAGCATGGATGCGTAGATGTATGAATGTGCAAGAAGCGAGAGGTATGCCAGGATCGCGCCTATTGGAAATCCATGATCTCTCCCTTCCCCTCTGGGTAACGGGAGTGAGTGCAGATTTATTTTATTGTACTTAATAACTACAAAGTTTTGTGGCCAAGCTAACAAACTTTTCTTGCTCAAGATAAAGTATTGTGAGCCGTAGTCGGTCGTTGTAAAAACTTACGGCGCCAAATACTATCCGGCTATATCAAGACATTTATTACAAATAAGTTATCATCATCACATTTTGTGATTTATACTCTAGCAATTATTGTAAATTTTAAATACATAAAATATATTTTTTTGTGTGTATTCGTGAGAAAATTCTTGTTAATATCCTTATATACAAAATTTTCTGACGATTTATTTAGCCGGTAGTTTTATAAATTAGTTTACTATCAATTAATTACGATTCTTGGTTTTATATCCCTCATCTCTCAAATACCCTTGAAATACTACTTTTAGCAACTATTTATGTAAACCAGTTCAAATGACTAACGGATGCGGCTTCCTCTTTAAATATGTGAATAGATATGTGTTTATAAGTTTATCTCACATCTATGAATATAAATTTGAAACGTCAAATGTGTTCCAGCAAGTTTATCTTAGCATGAATGAGTTGGCTCGTGTGACTGAGCCTTTAGTATTTTACATAAAATAGTGTGTAGCATGTTTTAAGATCGTTTAACTAGCTGTGGCCTGCGGTTTCACCCGCCCTTCAATGTTACTTAAACTAAATGTTTATGGAAAAGTACCTATTTAATACTAACCTAACCTCATCATCATCTCCTTGCTCTTTTCCCGCGTATGTTGGGTCGGCACAGTATGACCGTAGCAAAGCTAAATAATCACATATGATTTTTTAAATTGTGACCGTATACCATACTATATAGGTTCTGGCTACAGTTTTCACGGTCGGTCGCCTGCCTAACGCCAACCCTCTTCGGGAATAATAAGCTATAGGTGTCTATAGACGTGTAAATACAGCGTTACCATTACCAGGAAGCGCCGTGCGTCTGCGAAATACGTGCGTGTGCTATGAATATATCAATGCACAGTGTATCTAGCTGAAGCTTGCAAATTACACTGGAAGTTGCAAAATCTCCGAAACTGTCCTGTTTTGAACTTTATATAAACATAGTTAACTAAATTACAACCTATTCAACTGAACTGCTATTTCACAGCATTTTTATCGAACAAATGTTCGACATGGTTCTTTAAATTAATATAACTTTTTTATCTATGAACCGATTGAGATAAAACAAACAATAAATGTTAAGTGAAGTTTACCACAATACATTAGGGAAAACCGCACCTAAATTGGTTAAGCCGTTTCTGAGATTAGCAGGCACAAACGCACAGACAGACATAATAGTTTTTCTCAAATATCTTCCATGTACAGACAGCGATCAGTTACATTTTTATTATATGTATAGATAAATTAGTTATTTACCCGGTATTAATGTCGCTATGATAAAACTATTATGCATTAATTTAACATTAGACTATTTCTTCTTTTTAAGATGCTATCGTCATAATCAATCTTACGTTTATACTATATTCCTTCTCAAAATGAGACGGATCAACTTATATACTAAAATGAAATAAGGTAAAGTTTGTGAGGTTGTCGCGGGTAATTTCTGGATTTACTGAACCTATTTTAAAAAGTCTTTCACTGGTAAAAGATGTATTATCCTTGAGAACTATAGACTACTTCATATAAACAGCTAAAGGCGACAATTTGCTCCAATCCTTTGTTACTATGGTATGATTTTTGATGAGAGTTGTGTTTAATCAAAATTTTAATAGACATCATTTAGGCAGTATCCGTAAATTGAATCTTTTTAAATTGTCTACAAAAGAAATGTTTTGGACTATCGAGTATGATTGGCTAGTTTTTGTTCCATGGCTACTAGATAGAAAGATTTTGGTCCGTTTGTTAGTCGTGCTAACAGACCTCGGTGGTATTACAATGCCGGCTGCCGTTTGTTCACTGCAGAGGTACAGGTGCCAAGTGTGCAGAGTAGGACGCGTGGGGGAAGCAAGGGGGTCGCGTTCACTGACCTTGTGACTCTTACACGTGCTGTATGATACTGTCTTTAGCTCGGTTTTAACTATTAAGGTATTTTATGTCAAAATGTTATAGAGATTTGTGGTTTATTGGTGTGAATACAAAATTGATATTATTTCTATTGTAATATTTATTTCCTAATATAGTGGAAATTTGACAAAAGTAAAAACAACTTAATAAGAATGATTATCCGATTTCAATGAGATTTTTAGGAAATGTTCCAATTGGCTCAGCGGGTGTTCCTGTGAAGTTTGGTAGCGATAGGATCAACATTGTGCTATCCGTGCGAAGCAGGGGCGGGTCACTAGGGAAGCTTGACTAACAATCCACACAACTCCGTCTATCGAAATGGTCAGCATATATTTAAAAGCAACTTCCTTACTATACTTGTTTATTTAGACGTGTTTGTTTAAATAGTAAGGTAGAGCACAGGTTTCCTCTACAAAAGTCGTGTTATAAAGTTGTCAAAGTCGATGCTGTCGCGGAGCGCCGGCACACGCCGGCACACCGCACCGACTCATTACGCCGCGCACAAACTTCGAGCAAGTGGCAAAATGTTTGTTACTACTTTTTACTACCGTCAAAGTTTGCCATCTAACGCTGAGAGTTGTTCTATTCTAAAAGCTAGTTTAAAAACAAAACAGCAGTGTCTTTTTCTTCGTAAACTTTTTTATGAATATCCCATCTAACATGTTCTAGTCCCATTTATTACTATATACGTCCCAAAACACTTTTTATACTTTCTTCAGAAATGTAATTTTGTGGAAATTGTGAGATAAAATGAAGTGAAAATGTATTATAGTTAGTAATTATTCAGAAAATAATTTGGAATTTAGAAATTTTAGCGTAAAAGGTAAAGTGCTTCGAAACATTACAACTTGTTTTGGAACAAACTATATGTGTGTTCAGTTTACCCGTAGTGTCACATTACACGTGCTCTGTTAATGTACACCGGCCATTAACGACACTGTATAATTTAGCTGTGTAATAGTTTTATCAGAAGTGATTCACTTTGCAATTAACATGATTGCGAGGTGATGAATCACTTCTGATAAAAATCTCGTGTATCAGAACACTTTTTATGTACCTACAAATGTATACTTATGAATTGTTATGATCGAAAAGTATATGTTTATAGTAATAATTGTTGTGAGAAAATAGAACGACAACACTAAATGGTCTAGGAAAGGTTAAATTATAGTCAAAATATACAAAACATGATGTGTCGAGGTATAAAATTTGAAACCACGTTCGTTATTTGTTCCTATATCTATCTAGGTATGAAACGAGCAATTCTTGTATATCCTATATATGTAATCTGAATCTCGGAAACGGCTCCAACGATTTTCCTTAAAATTTGTATTAAGATTCTTATTTGGTCTTATTGATAGGTTCTTATTTTGAAATTTATCTATGTATGTGTATTGTCCATAAAAACGTAAAAAATATGTAAATAATTATTATGCGCCATCTTTTGATAAGTATAATGAATTGTTGGAGCGTTGTCAAGGCCTAACTCACTGATATCTCATGTTTTTGTTAGATGGCGCTATATTTAAAAAAAACACGATCTTCATATAAAACAACGCATTAAACATACATATTATTGTTTATGCTAACATCATTGGCATCGAAAAACAAAACCGCAATGTTAAGAATGTTAATATAATATTTGAACGGGAGGGTAATGTGATAATAATGTAAGTGACGGCGTGTGAGCGCCGCGTCTCATTTGAATTTGAGATGTTGCTATGAATAATGCATTAAACCAGTTTTTGTGCCGACCGATGCATTATCTGACCAACGCATCTTTGAGCACGGCATGCGCCGAGATGCACACACCGTCGGATACTTAACATTCCTCACGAACATTAATTACGAACGAACTATAAATTTAACGTAAGTTCTCTTCTAACATTCCTTCTTCGTGAAATTGAAATGAAAGGCTCGTTACATATGATGGGATTTTGTTGATCTTTGCCTGAGACTAGTACACGTCTCTTCCCCGACTGACTCGTAATGTTTTTATGTATGCAATACAGATATACGAATTTATTAAATAATTTCAGGTTAGAAAGACATTATAAATTAAAAAAAATGACAGAATCTACTTCAACTACGAGCAATTAATAACATAAAGAAAAAAAGTCTTTAAATGAACTATAAATATTGTGACCTCTTGTAGCATAACGGCTTGACTGATTTCAAAGAGTAAGGATTTATTAGATTAGTATTCTTCCCTGTAATGTCATAGCGTTTATGACTTCAGCACAAAACCCACGCATTGGAAGTCAATCAATAATGTTACAAAACATACGGTCAGTCAGGTATTTCGTTTCTTTTAAACTAACCGTGGGTTTCCAATAGTGTAAAAATCTTTCGTTTCTCTCTATTTTTCTCGTTGAAAAAACTGAGATGACAATATATTTTATGTGAATGTTTTCGGCAGTGGAAATCCACGGTAACTATTACTTGTTATATCAATAGAGCAACGAAATTGACATTAACAAATTTTAAATAAATAAATATGCGCTCACGCCCATAACCCAGAGGGGTAGGCAGAGACCACGGATTTCCATTTGACACGGTCCTTGCACACCTCTCTCGCTTCTTCTACATTCATTCATCTACGCATACATGCTCATCGGTTATGGGTGCTCCTTATATCGCCTATTTTTTTTAGTAAACCGCTAATCTGATCGATATAAGTTTTTCTTTGTTTTTTATCAAATTATAACGTATAAATCCTCAATTCAACATGACAAACAAATTGCGAATTGAGTAATTTAGCAATTTAACAGTAATATTAATGAAACAGCAAAATTTTATAAACTACAGCATTAATAGAAGTAATGTTATTTGCTTCAAGGAAAACTATAGTCAGCTAAAATTCAATAGCAGCGCGGCGTGCGGGAAGACGCTCGGCCGTTACGAAACGTGATCTCGTTGCTAATTCGCTGATACGGTGTTACGTGCCCCTAGTGTAATCAAAACTTGATGCGTTCACAACCTTGTCCGTCGTATTAGTTTGGATATTTTGATCAAGAATTTATGATATCTAAGTGGACGATCATTCCAGTTGGTTGGTATTGCGGTACTTCTCTGGTATAAGTCGCTTTTAGCTTATTTGTACAGCCAAGGAATATAACCATTAATATATTGTATTGATTTTTTTTTTAAATATTTAACTATGATAAATGTAGCCATCTGATTGCTGATTACGATGCAGAAGAAAAACTTTATCCCCGTTATATCTCAATGTAAAGAAATAAAAGAAGGAATAACTGTATAGAAACCAGTCCGTCTTGTGTTGATTGCTATTCAGAATACAATTTACAGTTCGCTAGTTTGTGTCTGAAGATTGCAAATAAAAATAACTGGAGGCAAGAATTTGTAAGATTTTTTTATAGTTTGTTAAAAGGCGATAAATGTGAATCAAACTACATTGGGTCATATTAAATGTAGTTATAAATAACTGGCATGTTCGTATCGATGTGTATATATTGAGAGAAATGAGAAAGCGTCACACATAGTTGTAATATTGATCAATATTTTATATAAAATTACAATAATACGTAAAATGCAATACGAAAACGACTAAATGCAATATAAAATTCAAAATATTAGACATCTGGGATGGTTAGTAGGCTGATTTGTCTTGGAATATATCAATAGATATACTATCTTTAATTATAAATACTTTTAATAATCTACACAATCTAGGAATAAGAGAATGGCTTCCTAAGTTTGATTTGTACGGTCTTTGAGTGAGGATAGGACGAGTGGCGCAGCAAGCGACGTGGAACATCAAAGGAGAAACGAATAAGTAGTTCTGAGTTATCAAATATACTTCAGGCGTGACAAAATATTTCTTGCCGTCATCTGATTGACTGTAGGGTAGTGTTAAAATTACTGACCTGAGGGTAGGCTACCCTCTGAAAGTAGTTATTCATTTATACCACGTCCACGCTTCCATGAGCCGAGCGCTCCGTTTCACACGACGTGTATGCAAACCATTACTTTACATTTATAGTGAGAGCTAGCTCGCCGCTCTGCGACCTACGCCACGCCGCGTCGCTTTGATCCCACTACGTAACACATGCACAGGTGTGTACACGCATCTGTGTGTCTGTCCTGTGTGCAAGCTGTGCACTGGACCGGTTCTAACTCGGCCTGCGAGTTGAGCCACGTGAGCCGTGCCCGTGTTTTGCAGAGCGAACATTCTAGAAGATTACGTTTTCGCATCGTTTTGCGTATGGAGGGAGCGGGGGAGGGGGAGTAATGTTGGTTTTTATATTAAATTTAAATAGATAAGTTTTTAATAAGTGCTTTTAATCAATGATATAATCGCCCACGTTATGTACAACCTTAAGTTATCTAGTGTTACAATTTTTAATGCCGGATTGATAAAAAAACAATTATTTTTTAACTAAAATGTAAAGAAAATTTGGACGATTTTATTCTTATCGGTTGGAATACATAAGTAGAAATCCGATGTTTCAACATCGGACAAGTATTGTGGATACGGGTTTCAGATCAATTCATTAATTCTTTCCAAGGTTCGTCTGATGATTTTGTTGCAGAATAATGCATTTTTTCGGACGACTCCTAATTTCATACTTAGCCGGTTTTAACATTGATATTAAAAAAAGTATAATGTTTTTGGATAATCATTGAGAATGATTTTAGTACCAACCTGGTTCATAACACGGGTTATCCTTAGTATAGACACCAGACTTAGTAATTGATACGTCTAACAATGGTAATGTGAATATTGATTGTTGTTGTGAGATAAATAAATATTTTGTCTATGTATAACTGTTGCCAAAT
>JWHW01029379.1:165280-175372 GCA_000931545.1 Papilio glaucus | reverse complement strand
AAAAATGTGTGTAAATGTGAAAACTGCATCGTGAACATTTAAGTTTGATGTTCAGTTTCCGAAATGAGTGTAATTGAAGATTGCGTAGAACATTGGTCAGGAATAGACTTGTGTGTTTTTATAAGTAATATAATAGTATTTTAGAATAATGTACTTAAAATAATTAATTAAACATTTGGCTCCCCTGGTGGTTATGTTTATACTATTAAGATTTTTATGTTGTGTTTAAGCTGCTGGTTTTCTAAAACTTAAGAATTATCTTAAACTAATTCTGTTGAAGTTCATTAAACAATACATAAGGACAGACGATCTAATTAATATTTATATATAATCTACAATTTCTTTGCTATGATAAATGAACGCAGAAGTGTATGGACCACTGTTTACAATAAATTTAGTGGTCCAAACAGTATAGATTATAAATGCCATTCTGTGTCATCTTAACAGTATAAACATAAAATATTCATTATGCAGTTTACCTACACGTATTGGTGTAAATATAGATGCCTGATTATACTTATTTGTAAGATAAACCGCACTTACATTGATTAATACGAAGAGGCAATTGTAAGACAGGACGAGAGCCCTTCCACAGCAATCGATAGCGCAACGACCCCGCTGTGGCAGCCGCTCCCACTGACTCATTGGACGCATCAAGCTGATGCACAAAGATAAGAATACGTGCCCAGAGAAGGGGAGATGGTATGCTTTATCTTGGATCACCTCACCAGAATCTACTGACACAACCTTAATAGTTTGGGCGAATATCGTCGGTTTAAATAAGTTACGAATACCCACACTGATCCTGAGTGCTGGTAATGTTTTAGAACACAGACTTTTTATGTCTATCCCAGTAAAACAAATATGAATATATGCTTATATATATTTTATTAGTTTATTGCTGTTAAATATTTTTATGGCATATAAACAAAATAAAGAACTTCAGTGTTTATTTATTTAACCCTAAATGTAATAAAGTCCAACTAAACCTAATGCAATGAAAGTGTCAGGCAGTGTGTAGTGCTTTTATCTTAAATAAATCAAAAGTTAAATAATAAATAGTGCTAAAAAACTTTTTTATTTTTTAATCGAACTGATTCGTGATTTTGTTTATATAAGTATTTCGACTATGTTTTATTAAATATTAATGGGTGAATTTTTATCCATTTTGCCCATCCTTGAACTGCAGTTAATATACCAGCCTGCGACAGGCGATGCGACCATAGGAAATGCTAATAAAGAGTGTTTCTAGTACTAATTATATTAAGATTTTGATTATATTTATGTGTCACAAAAACCTAAGCACGTGTCTTTAGTTTTGTTCAAATTAAAAAATATTAATTCATCCGACAAACAAGTAATCAGCGAGTATAGACTTGCGGTGGGCTCCCCTCCCTGCCTACCCCCGTATCCGGCCGCGCCCGCCGGATGCGATCAATGGCCCTTTCAATTAAAAGTTTCTCCCGGAGGCGCGCTTGCAGGCCGCGCCGCGTCGCTTTTGTTCCAACAACTTGCAACTCTCTAGTTTTTTTTATAAAACCCCCGACTTTATACATTAAAGAGACCGTCCGACTTTGTTTGAGGTAGACGAGCGGTTTATGTAGGTTAAATGTTCTCTAGAGGAATGTAAATCTAGTTGCGGTCTAGGGACGTGCTTTGTTTGAGTTGTAATAACAGTTATAACATCTAGTTAATGTGCTACTTATATCATAAATGCCAATTAGAGGTTGTTTTTTACGTTTGCACGCTTTAACGACTCAACTGATCATTGTAAAATTTTGCGAACTCATTGTCAGGATTTGCAGAAAAGGACGCGGTAGGTTAGCTCCGTTTTATGAAAAAACCTAAATTGAAAGACACTTATACGAGCGAAGCCGGTGTGTAAAAGCTAGTGTGTTACTAATTTTGGGTTACATGAGTTAAGCAAAAATAATCATTTACTCATTGTTTTTTTTTTCGAATTCTTTAATATTTGTTTCGTGACTTATAATTGCAAACATTGCTATTTGCTACAAGTACCTTTTCTCACTCATAATCTCATAAATAATCGTACATACAACCACGTCACTTATTTGTTGATGTTATATTTTATCGATGTGTATGTCCGGTACAGATTTCATAGTCGAGATGTAAAATGATGTTTGATGGATTCTGGATATTTAAAATCATGTATCTATATTAATATTTCAAATATTAAAAAAAAACCCTAGGACTTCATAATCTCAGTACGTATCGGGTGTAATTTGGAGTTGATTTGCGTACAGTGCCTAATAAATCTACTAGGGCCATCTTATACATCATTGTGCCATTTTGAACACTAAAATTTACACATAAAAATTCTTAAGGCTTATGAGATTGAAAGAATATTTTGTATCTGCTAAGCAATTTCAAATTGATGTAAATATTTATAAAGTATTTAATATACTTTAAACAAAACGAAATGCAATCTTGTATAACTTATGTAAATAGCGTTCGCTGTCATAAAACAAGACGTCCTTGATATTCATTCATCACATGGAATGGTTGTTCACAGCGAGCAATGAATAACAAATGCAGCGATAAATTCGACTGCAGTACTGTCGCTTGTAAATTTTTACAATAATTCATTCGTGGATATGTATGTATGTATTTTAGCGTTGTATTGTAGAAGCGGGGGTTACGTAAGCCGTATAAATGTGTTAATGTATGTCGGTCTGTTGCCGGGCCGTTTTGAATTTATTTGCATTAATGAATAACATTCAAGTAGTTGACGGGCGACTTTTGTTTTTAAATATTTTTAACGAATGCTTTATTTTAATGATAAAAGACGTATGTTGTATGCTCGGCTACCGAGTGTACAGAACACGATATGGCAGGTGTGTTGGTCGTGTTTTGAAAAACAAGAATGTACAATATACGCACTGGTAAAGCAATACCACGCCATCGGAGCCGGTCGGACTGCGCGCGTGGAAGAACATGTCTTCAGAGGCAAACGGTCGACTCCTCTTATTGATTATCACCAAGCTCATTAGACTGGCTTTCAAGCATTCTCAATAACACAAGAAGTGGAATGTAAAAATAAAGCTTGTTTCAAAAATCATAATTGCAATCAAAATATGCTCTTCTCTTCGAGCCGGTCTGTATGAACGGACCCTAAAACATAGCTACGATATAGTCTTTTGCTTTAGGTACGTCTAACGTGAGTGCTCACGATAGTGGTTTTCGTTCTAGGCAATTATTACCGAAGGCCGAGCTGTAGGTCAAATATAAGTTAAGTGCTAATACAATTGATTTTGTGAAACATTAAAAAGAAGTATGAAGCTAGCTGCGCTCTGCGACCGACAAGCTACGGGGAAACAATGCGCGCCGGCCGACCGTCGACTATAAAACTAGCTACATTGTCGCGTCCATACAACTCTTTATGGACCGTAAAATATTCAGGCCCCCGCGCGGCCGTAACCTAGACGATAAAAATATTTCGCCGCCGGCGCTCGTAAACTGCGCGGTGCTCTCCAAACTTGCGATATCAACAGATCAATACTTAATGTATTTTGAAGATGATGATGTAAAGACGTCGTTTGCGGCTACTGAACAATGCTTTATTATGCATTAACAGGAAATATATATGTCTATTAGATGTACTTGTATATGTAATAAAAAATAATTATTTGTATTAAATAGTAGTTAATTATTAATTTTGTTAATGTACGTAGTCCCTAGTTGTTCGATAAAATGTACATTAACGTCAATGAAGGTTGTTATAATAATATGCATTAAACAAATGCTATTAAACTATTATCTTTCTTTTTAATAAACGAAGTTGTCAAGTAACTTTGTCACTAGGGAGAAATGTTTTTGTTGCGTAATTCGGGAAAAGTTTTTAGTGCGACAAAGTCTCGTAAAGAATATCCAGCTCGACCTCCAACTGACATTGTATGAGATCACAAACGTAAAAGTATATTGTTCTAAATGTTTTAAAATGTTAGGAAATTTTGTTATCATTTGTTTTTATACGGTACATGTCAATAATCGGATGGTAGATTCGAAACCACTAGTTTGTCTGTCCGTTTGTTTATAATATTATTAACGTTTTTTGTTTGTTTGTTGCAGGTGTTGTAGTGCGCGTAGTGTTGTAGAGTGATCGGTCGTGCAGTGCGTGTGGGTGACGTGCGGTGCGTGCGAGTGCGGTTCGCGTCAGATAGTGCAGTGCGCGACACCAGCGGCGACAGCGGGTGCGGTGGCGCCCAGCCCAGCGTCAAGTCAATGCCGGTGTGCCGATGGAGCGGTGATCGCGCCCTGATTACGTCACAACAGCAGCGCTGGTGAGTTTCTGAGATACAAACAATACTCACGTCAGATGAGCGTGATACGCTCACGCATCAGTATTTCCGTCCTAGGCTAGGTAAGGCTAGAGCTAAACTAGTGCAGTGCAAACTATGTCTTTCGGCCACATCGCTACTAAAGATAAGGTGGGATTGTGATAAAGCGCTTACTAACGCTCAATAGAACATCTAAACACGAAATTGTACGCAATGTCAGACTCGTACCTCGTGCATACACTTGGAGGATATTGGGATTCGAACCATGGACGATATATATCCCGAGCGTGTATTCTGTAGGCGGTTCGTTGTTGACACTAGATGTCGCTTATAGTTTTATTAAAAAAGACATCTTTGTTAGCATAGTCATTTAATATTGTTTACTATATATTAAATTATATAGAAGTATAACTTTATTCGATACTTTTGGCAGCCTTGAACGTTACGAGGCCAAACGTGGGGCGGCAAATGCTTGGCCCACCGACCGAGCACGGTTTATGGGCCTGCGGCGTAAGTACCACCCTAATTCCTAATTCACAGGGTGTGAGGAAGGTCGGGAATATATACGGAACAAGAAACTTTACTCCGCTCCTTCATGACGTTCTATTGAAAGAATTGGGTTAACAAAAGTTGATTTCATTTAATATTAGTTGAATTAAGATATTATAGTTAATATCGATTTTTATATTATATTAAAGATATAATACGATAATCGATATTTACAATTTGGTGCGCTGCATATTCTGCAAAATATTTGCTCAATTATGCTTGTATAATTGAGAGACAATACTTGCTGGAGCACCATCTACATTAGTGTGACTCGGGCGCTCATATATCGGTCGGTAATACTCTAGAAGTCCGGCAGTATTATACAACACCAGAAGATTATTAGTTGGATGAACCTGTACATAGTGTAGCTGTTCGTTTATTTTCCTTACTCAATTTAAACGATAAAATAAGTAGTTCATTATAGTGAATTGCCTTATTCTTTTTATCTTTTCAAGTTGAAATTAGATTTGAAATTTTATCTGTTTTGTTGTATGTTTTTCTGAAAATTATTAAACCATGGTAATGAAGTAAGTTAATTTTTAAATGAGACCAGTTTAGTAATGACAGCATAAAAAAGAAACCTAATTTTTAGAGAGCAAATTCTTAGTCATCGGTATACTTGCATAATAAATCGGTTGTCAGGAATACAATATATAACTGGGATCTATAACATTGCTGTGTGATACGCTCGATTTCATTACTCGACTGCATCTTCCGGGAAGACACGGCGACCAAAGCTCTGTCCGAACTCGTGTGAATTATTGAAACAAGATCTCGAGTAATGTTAATATGGCTGTGAAAAATGAGACATTAAAATTGACATGTTATGGGCGTATTATTCAAGTAATTTTATAAAAGTTTAAATTATTATTGTTAATTATAGTACTACGATATTTTAATGAATCTGGAATTGATGACGGCGTAAGGTAGTAATCACAGCAGGATTTACATAAATAAATAAATATGCGTTCACGTCAGTAACTCAGAGGGGTAGGCAGAGATCATTTCCATTTGGCGCGATCCTGGCACACCTCTCTCGCTTCTTCTACATTCATACATCTACGCATGCATTGTCGGTTATGGCTCCTTATATCGCCCCTTTTTTAGTAAGCCACTTATCTGATCGATATACTTTAAGTCTTTACTATTGCATTAATATATAGTAAATGTGTTTCTGTTTGGATACATCTTATGCAATCCTTTAAAAATTGATACTATAAGTCACTTTGCATTGGAGTGCAATAAATCAGCGCGCAAAGAGATTCCATAGAAAATGCATGAAAAAGCAAAAAGAAGTCGCCGCTAGTGGCAAGGTCGGCCAGTTTTTGCTACAATACCTACATTCTACCAACACTATTTTTTCGTACGTGTCTATCTCTCGTCGAAACGTCTAGGTCACATAAATCACCTCTGTCCGGGTAAAAATAAACTGTACGCGGAGTAATCATCTCTAATTTAGTGCATGATTGTACTTTGTCTGGTATATGATCGGAAAGAAGTTTATTTTTTTATTTAATATATGTTTAGCATGGTATTGCCATGTTATGAGGAGGGTTTTAGGTATGAATGTGGAGGGATACACGGGTAGGGTTAAAGATTGATGAATTGCGTGAAAGATGAAAGGATTAAGAAAGTAGTGTCGACTGAAATAATGGAAGCAAGATCGATTTGAAAGTCAAAAGGCTTTTGTGCGGACACCACATGAAGTGGGACAAGGGCAGGAATGATGATTGCATATTAGGTATTTTACTATGTTGTCAGGTCAGAACTACGTAATTACTTTACTGTTATATGTAAGCTTGTAACAAATTTTAGCAGGCACAGAAATACCGAGTGGTTTTCGAAGACCTCATCTAGGCTATCCCCTTTCCTAATTAAATTTCTCATCCGATTGATAACGTATCTATTCTACTATTAGATTCCATGGCCCGCCGCTGGCCATAGCACTCTGGAATAACTCCCTCTCTGTGTGTTATCGTATTATTTACAAATTCTAGAAAATTCAGTTTGAGCAAGGTCGATTTAACACTTTAATTAATTGTATACGTAATTGTTACGGACTTTAAATGTATTTCATAGTAAGGGTTCATTTGTATTTTATTAAAATAAACATAAACGAAAGTAATATACTTTATTTTTAGCGTCTGTCACAAAGTCTGAGTGCTGGTTGACTACAAATAAATTAACTAACACATGAAACTTCCTGTTAAAATAGTAAACGAAGTTTGTGTCAGTTTGTTTGTAAGTTAGAGACGGCAACGTCGCATTTTGACGTTTCGAGTTACGGAACATGTGAGAGCATAAAACATTTTTTATTTGCATCACTGGAGAGAATTTAAAATGCATCGTTTATCAATTATTTTGTGTTACATATTGATGTTAAATGTATATTCTGCAAAAATTATAATGATACAAAAATCATTTTTTAGAACTCGATTGTAATTGTAACGAAACGTGAGGCAAATCTCAAAGAAAGAAATGATCGGTATAGTAACTTTAACAACCACATAACTTCCTTATCTAACAGATGATGTAACTTATAATTTAGTTAGCACTTTATTGACCAGTTAAGTTTATTTGGAGATTGTTAAACGCCTACGATGAATTTATGTGTCAGACAAGTTGCACGTGGCTGTCGGGATTTTACTTGGACATTGTGTAACCCTAACATAATGATTGATATTTTATACTATAGATACTTACATACATACGCATACAAAATCACCGGTCAAAAGTGTTTCAAAGACAGTGACACACATGTCGAATCGTTAAAAAAGGATAGCGTGATTAAAATAATAAGAAAAAAGAGGACAGCTAGTTTTTGTCATTGAGCCTAAATGTAAACACATGACATAAACTGTAATACCTTCATTTATCGTAAGAATGTGACGTCAAGATCGACATCTTTTAAACAATTACACGCTGAAATGTATTTAAAATGATATAAGACTGTTCTTTTTATGATCAACACCCTTTTTTATAAAGAGAAGCGAAAAGGATAAACAGTTGTACCGTTATTATTCCTTAATTACTGCCACTGTTGCCAAGTTCTTTGCCATTGTAGCGCTGCCAAAACTGCCATAACTATTTGTTAACTATTTATGTAATGTCTACTTTATGTTTTCAAATGTAGGTTACATTTTAAATGCACAAAGAGATTCTCGGTTGTCATAAATATGGTGTTCTCAGCGATGCGTTTGAGATGATTTACTGTTTAGAATATAGTGTTGGTGAGTATTTTGAACGACTTCCTGCCTCGCAGAACTGCCTTTTGGAATG
The DNA here is from genome assembly GCA_000931545.1 of Papilio glaucus. Lineage (NCBI taxonomy): Eukaryota > Metazoa > Arthropoda > Insecta > Lepidoptera > Papilionidae > Papilio > Papilio glaucus. Next base: position 167,246 of record JWHW01029379.1, on the reverse strand, counting down.
ATTTGTTTCCGGTATGTAGCGGTATTTCAAAATCAAGCGTACTCTTTAAACACAATTGCACTGCCTCTGGTTGTTGTAAATTTTCATGGCCGGTAGTCACTTATTATGAAGCGCCAGAGTGTTTACTTAAACAAATTGAAACTTTAGTCCAAGATGAATATTCTATGTAGAAACTTTTGCGTAGTGTGACGTTTGGGATCGATTCTATTACCTTTATATCTTTTGGAGTTTAACTGTCTTGGTTTAAAATTAGTCAACGTCAATACACAGTGGTAGAATTAGCAACATCTGTTGCACGAAAGGGCCGGCTCGACCGGTGAAATACCATGACCTCACAGAAAACAGGCGTGAAGTAGAAGTATTCTGCTTTTCGTCTGATGAGTGAGATGCCGGAGGCCTAATTTCAGTTCTCGCCCCCTTCCCACCCTTTCCTCATAAGGATAGGATGGGAACGGGAAGAGGATTGGAAGAAGAGGGGTTAACGGGGAAAAGGAAATATACTTATTCTTGTCTATGCCCTCCTCTGTCCAATAAAGGTAGGCAATGCAGCTGCAACACATGTATGTACTTGTTGCGGATGTCTATGTATATGCGTTCACATAACATCAGGTGATCAGCTTGCTCGTTTGCCACCTTATTCCATAAAAAAAAACACATTCATACTTACCTAAGCTCTCTCATGTCACGAGGCCCAGACCTAGGGTAGGCTTGGGCCTGTGACGTAAGAGCGCCTGTGTGCGATCGACTCCGACCAGTCAACTGCTTGTAGATCGCGTAGGTAGCTTCCACGGCGGCCCACAGCGGTATCTGGGCTAACAAACGTATTATTTATTACCACAGTATCATTATCACTCTGTTCCTAAAAATTGTATTCATGTGAGATGATGATATAAATTGTTGCTAATTACTATATCGATTTTAAATTACATTTTTATATCAGAGATCAACAAACGTTTTGCCGATAAAACAATATTGTGCCATATGTTATTTTCAGGTCGTGTCGTTCCTTAGTCATGTAAAAATTATTTGTATTGTATTTTGAATATTATGTTATGATCATAAAAATATACTTATTATCGATGTAACGTAGTGGAGAGGCGCTAGGTACATAAGTCACGCATCGCTCACGTGTAACTATGCACCGCTCGGCTGAAGGTCGCGCCGGCCGGTGCCACTTGGAGATAACAGCGCGGCGTGCAGTGCGACCGCCGCCGCCGCGCCGGCTCTATTGGTGACGTTAACTTACGTGTAAATAATTCGCCATAAGATACACACCGATACACAACATAAATGTGTATTTATTACACGTAAACACTTGTTCGGACAAAAATACAAGTTCGACTAAAGAGGGATATAGATCTTAATTTGTTTAAAATTTTAAATACTTTATATTTCATGAAAGCATATGAAGCTTGAAAGCAGATGTTACGTGAAGATTTTAAATGTGTTAGTATATAACAGGTCGGCTTCAAGAATTGATAATTAGTCGATTATTAATCGATAATTTAAGAATGTTATATATTATAGTTTGCTAATACTGAGACTACATGGCTGGACTACCTATTCTTTACGTCGAATAACAACAGAAACAAACTACTTCAATTAGTCACCGGGAACAAGTTTACGATATTGCTGCGTTAAAAGATTTTAATATTAATATGAATTCTTAAAATAAATTGGTAAATACGGGTAATTTAGAACCCAAGTCTACCATTTTCGAATGCTGGCAGTAAGTAAGTAGTACTTTACCACGCTTACGCTGGCTATATCTCTTCGACCGAGATATATTTAGAAATGATGGCAACACATTAAGCCGTATAGTGTGGGCGCGATAACGTGCGTTGCACAAGTGTACCGCGAGCGGCCGCACGCCGCGGCTTTGTAATTGTAAACAATTGTCGATAACGGGCCATTGAGCGGGCTTGCGTAACCAGCCGATAGTTCCGGCCGACGCCGGCGTCGCGAC